>DWQL01000166.1:0-18894 GCA_018231265.1 Noctuana haematospila | reverse complement strand
AAGCTGCGCCAAAATAATACGTTAAAATATCACAAAGCCGTTCAAAATCGCTTATACCCAATTGGAGCAATTGTTTTCAAATGAGATTAATAAATGATCTCAAATATTAGCTTGTTTGGAATTTGAATCTATCTACAACTTGCAAAGTCACGTATTTGAAAGTTTGACAAAAAGGTTAAAAAATAAATAAAAACTAATTATTTTGCAAAATACAGTTCTTACATTATTGCGTTATTTCTGTTAATTGCTAATCCGTTACTAAGAAAGTTAACTAAATCGTTCAAGCTAAAGCTTGAACTTTCATTAAATCCTCCGAAATATAATATATATTTCGGAACTTTGCCTATATTACGTTAACTAGAGACAGAAATTGCATTTTATATTATGTCGCTGTTGTTATTGATAATGTAAGTGATGTTTTTAATTATATGAAAGTAAGAATTAGTACGAATATGAAAGCTTAGGCGAGACATGTAATATTCAAATTTTTTTATTCATCATAGGTAAGGTGTACCTTACCTACGTGTATAAACTGGATGAACGTCAAATAAATCGGTACATCGGCTTTAGGCGCCCTTCTGGCTAAGGTAGCCCGGGAGAAAAAAGCCAGCGGAAAAAAACTCTCAGCACACCTTTAAAATCAAGTGTATAAATTACAGGTTATTAACAAGTTAAGCCAGATAGTGAGCACAAGTGACAGCTAAGCATGTGCGTCACTATTATTAGGGTAAAGGGTATATAATTAAGGGTTATTAGAATTTGTAATATTTATTATATAGAGATCAAATACAAGTCAAAATACTAACTTATATTAAAGATGTCTGAAAGCGAGATTTCCAAACAAGTCTCGCTTCCTTGCACAAGGAAAATTAACGTAATTTAATGAGGCCGTTAACAATTATTAACTTTAAATTTAAAGTTTATCCGTTCTTGGAAATATTAGCTTCGGTAACGGATTAACAGTTATACTTGTATGTCTAGCTTTGACCAAGAACTAGTTAAGGGTAAGAAGAACCCTTAAGAAAGAAGGTTATATTCGCTTTATACATCTATTGAGATCGATTCACGGGGCTCAAAGTATAGGTATGCGTGATTTGCGAGCCAATAAATTCAAGTGTCAACGCTTTGTATTGTGGCACCATTCCCGATCCAATTCGTTTGCGAATATTGTAGTAATATTGCTTACGTATATTGAAATATTCTTATTGTTTTTATCATACAATAAGTAAATTCTTCCCAAACCCTGTTAGGTACTTTCTTTATTTGCATAATGAACTTGCATAAAGTAATTGATTTTGGGTCTAAAAGCATATAAAAATGGGCAAAAACCATGTATAAGTACGAATTAAGCTCAATTAGCGTTCTAACTTTAAAACTATTTAATCGCTGAATATAGGTACATTATGTAGTTAGTACATTTAAGTAAAATGAATCAGAAACTATAGACGATTGAAGTAGTTATTAAATTCAACAGAATCACAGTTTTTCTTTACATAAAACGAATATCCCATTTTAATTTATTTTATTTGTGTTACCTGCTTGAAATGTTAACTGGCTTAATATTACACAATTGAGTTTTAGAGAGTACTCCCATTGGAGATGTTTTTGTTGGAGTTGTTGGGTAGCGCTAGCAATTAGTGTTAAATGCTTCTTGTAAAGTTGTTCAGATACATGTTTTGTACCGGATGTATTCAAGCTATAGAAGAAGGTTAAAAAAATTATGTAAACGGGTTGAAATTCAACAAATTATTATGTATTAGCTGTGCCCCCGGTTTCACCCGCGTTAAGAATTGTAACGTAACGCTTGATAGCCTATAGCCTTCCTCGATAAATGGACTATCTTGCACCAAAAGATTTTTTAAAATCGGTCCTGTAGTTCACACAAACAATCAAACAAACAAACTCTTCAGCTTTATATTTGAAACAACATTTGAAATATAATTTACCAAATTGAATAACCTCAATATATAAAACTAAAACGGTTCATAAATTTTGTTTGCGTCTAAATATATCCATTAATATTTTAGGAGCTGGAAACTAATGTAACCGAGGCGGAATCTAAAATCGAACTAGGCCAGCTATAAGTATTTTTGATACAGGTGAGCCGGAGAGACGGGAATTGAATTAGGTTTCGAAGTGAATTTTCAAGCGAGGATAAGTTATATTGGGACTTTGCTTGGTTAATAAATAAAGAGCGTTAACAAAAATATATCACCCTAAAGAGTGTATTTAAAAGATTGAAATATTTTTTAGCATATTACTGAGTATACTACTTAAATCCATATACGTATGTATAGGTATCTATAATTGCATAAATATACACTATATATGCTACACGAACGCTTTTTTACTCCATAAAAACTGTGGTTATAAATATTAATAAAAAGGCAGGGTAAAACTTTTCAAAATGCTTTTAAGGTTATTAAAATCAGCCGGGTTTTAAATAGCAGCAAGTAAACAAGTACAAGATTTAAGATTTTCCTCATGTTTCACGACAGTGGCGCGGCACGCAAGCTTTGGACACGAATCCCCCGGGCGGTGAGTTTTGTGGGTAATAGCGTGTCAACTAAACGCTTTAATGTTAAATCGACTGGTGTCTGCCATGCGTCCCCCATAAACTGGTATACGACGTGCCTTTATTGTCGTTACTGATTTTATTATATGTATTATATGTGGACTAAAAATATTATCCTTTTAGGGATTAGCTCCTGAAAACAATTTGGGGTCGAAAATACGAGTAGAGACAATAATCTTTGGTGCACAAATTTCAACTAGTCAAGGAACGAGTAAGTGAGTATATTTAACTAATCTATTTAAAACTATTCCACTTTATTATAACTGTTATATGCTGTTGGTTTCCAAGCATTTTTAGTCCTGTCTCTGAGCCATTCTCAGGACTCACGTTTTTTTTTTGCAATTAGATTAGAAGAGAGACTGGAGGCGCTGCAATGCGGATTGACTTATAAGTAATGTTTTCTAGAATTAATTCATACAAATATTTGATACTATGTAGGTATTTAGGTTTTGCTCATTCTCTTACTTAATTTGGGGTAAAATTCAGTTTAAACCAACCAACCCGTCGTTCGCTCCGTTTTTTGTCGTACCGCAGTACCTACTTTGCGACTGATTAAAAGAAATCTTTTCGTCCAGAAATCACTCCAAGTATTTATTTACTTTTTTTAAAAATGTTTATAAACGGTAAAAGTGTGGTTAACTCCTCTTCGTAAATATAGTTAGTTTAGATGCAAATTTTAATAGGTACAGTTTATCCTAATTGCAACATTATTTTTAATTAAATAGGTAAAGGAGACCGTAGCTTACCTTGTAATTTAGATCCAGAAATGATGGAACAATTTGTCGAGTCGTGTTACGTGTGCTAACAATTTGCATCGCCTTTTGCGGAAGTTAGTGGTTTGGTAGCCAGCCAGGTGGGTTTGCAGCTCGCAGTTTGGAATAGCGAAATGCTCTCGTGTAGGTATATGAATTGAGGTTTTAATCATAATATTGAAATTTCATTTCAACTAGGCTGTTCAGTTTCAAAATTCGTTAATAATACTTTAATATTTATAGCTGTTACGTAATTAGAATAACAAACAGTAATAGAGAGGATTAACCAACTTATTTGAATAGTGACGGGACTAATAGCATTAGTTACCGTACTCATCGCGATGCATAGTTATAATCCCAAAATTATCCTTCGTGACGTATTATGAGATCGTGACCAGAAATGTTATCAAAACCCGGGACAGGCAATGAATCATACTGGTAGGCTATATTTTATTTGGAAAATGGTGATGGAGAATTAAATAGACAACATAATGTCGTCATTTATGCAAAATGGCTGCAATATGTGTATTTTAAAACCCCCAACCTTGTTCCCGCATGTATTCTTGAAAACATTCAAACCATTTATTTTGTCATTTGGGTTGAAATACGAGTGGATTATATTTTCAACTTCTCCGCGTCGTGGGAAATAAATATAATTTATGAATTATTTAACCTACATCTGCGCTCACATATATCTGCGCCCTAAAAAAAGATTCATAAGATGTATACTTATACCCTAAAAACTAAAGCCTCACGGTTTTAGTAACTGCAGTGTTTATGGACTATCAGGAAGAGGTTATGACCATAAATTTGCTCGTGGAATATAATAACTCCTCAGTGACTTTAATACTTTTATCGCTTTACCGCTGACGCATCACATGATAAATGGTTACTATGACTTGTTTGTTTCTCATTATCTGTATAAAAAGGATGCCTCTTTTACAGATTTCTTGTATCCTGGATCTCAGTACTAACTAAGGGCCAAGCTCTCTATAAATTTCAAGTGTCTTCCTAGTTTCATATCTAAGTCCTCCTGGCCCGTGTTAGAACGTTATGAGTTATTGTCGTCTCACACTAAGCGTCTAAGTGTGCTCGCTAGCACCCTTCGGATCGGAACCTAAAAAAGTAGCGTAACTTTCAGTTCCGCTCTATCGCTTGATCGCCTAGTAGTAACAAGTTAATCGTAAATTGATGTTCCTAACTACCCGTCACCCCATGCTAATAAAGGGGCAAGTTTTAATAGAAGCAAGCATAAGTGGCGTTTAATAACGTTGCTTGTCAATAATAAAAGATGGGGTGCCGTTACAAGAGGCTTAGCTTTAATGTGTTACAATAACTAAGGAAAGAAGAGTCCCTTTATCGATGTGTCGAAGTTTAACCTCGCACGCATACATTTACTTTTACTGGTCCTCAGTCAAAATGGCAAACTGGCACTTCCGACTATATCTTCGCCGACTCCTTTCACTTCATAAATATCAAGCCGTATTTATATCCCACAGCCCTCGAGGGAGAGTAGAAATACGAGAAGCGTATTCACACTACACTACCCAAACTACCTTTATTTATGGTCGTTTACACAAACAACTGAGCCACTGTAAGAAGTTGATTAATTATAACGCACGCTAATTAGAACACGGGTATAATTATTAATATCACGGCCGCTTTCTTGTTTACTCTAGTTCTATAGTTATTATCTACATTACGCCATGTTTTAACTACGAACCTGCGTTTAAAGTCACTTTTATGTTGGCCACATAAAATCAATGGTTTCTTTACGGTGATGAGTTTCTCACCCCATATCTCGTATTTTATAGGCTCGATGTTCGTGAGTTAAAAAGGGCCGAATTTACGACGAAATTGACTCGAAATGGCAAAAACACGTACAAAACTGTTTATTGCCGCAGTTAAATTAAAGATCTAAAACATTGAGACGGTTCCGGCATCGTTATAGAGACAGGGACTCGAGAAGAAGCCTTCAACTATCATAATACCGTCGGTTCAATGTAGCTTGATATTCTTTGTCTAGTTTGCGGTAACTTGGAATCTTAAATAACTTTTTAGACTTTTAATTAATCTTTTCTATTAGTCTCTTTTCGTCTTTTTGTAATTTTGCGGTGATTAGGTACGAATGATATTTCTGAAGGAGGAATGACATTGTTTTTTAAGATTTTCTTCGTACAAAACTTCTAATTCTATCTTTAAAACTCTACCCATAAATAATTCTGTATTTACATATTAATTTATCTATCAATACACGTAGTAAAGTTCAAAGTAATACAGTAATAAAACATGATTGTCTGAATTAGATGGTACGTGTGGTTTGTGTGGCCGGTGCAAACGAACACAATGACAAGCGTTGTGTGCTATCCTATTACAGCAATTACGTAATATCTACACAAAATACATTTAGGGCGAGTGTTTTACATTTTAGTCTATGTACATTATTTTTCAGTATGTAAAGAAATAGATTAAATAAATAAAATTACATATGTATTTACATATGAAATTGCCGTTTTAACATACTGGCCAATTAAAATTAAAACTGAACTATTCAATATTTATATTTATAGCATTACAATGTATAAATCACATTGTAAGCACGCCACGATAAATTTGACCATAGCCAAATTTCAGGTTGTGGGCGGCCAGCGGGCTTGCATGTTATAATGCTGTCAAATATGCGGTTATAAATCCGTAGGTTGTAGATTAATTAATGTAAAAAACAAGACCCCTGATAGTTGTCAAAACCATGGTGGTCACGAAGCCAAAAATTGCTCAATGGTGTTTTAAATATTATTATGTAATAGACATGTGAGCGAACTATCAGGACAAAGCTTTAAATTTAAGTTGAACTGCTTTAAAATATTAGAATTTTTCCATAAAACATTTCCATGGAAATATTGCAAATCTCCTGCAGCTACAAATCTTATTTTCAGGTCACTTAAATAACTTAAAGAAAAATGAGCGCAAAGTAAACGGATAAAGTCGACAGAAAAAGCGAAATACAATTTACGGATCAAAATATTCCCTTCTTAAAATTTTATAAAACCGACTTCTTTGTGACGAGATATTAAACATTTAGGTAGTAGAGTCAGAATCAGGTAAGGTATTACAGAGCTTTATGAAAACATCTTAATTATGACGTCTTGCTCGCGTTAAACAGGGCGAGATAATTAAGGCTAAGATAAGACTTGCAAGATAGGGACTTCTGTTTATATTACAAACCTTGTTCGTGTCATCTTTTCGTTTTTATCATCAACACATCACAGTCCCATTGCTGGACACGGGTCTCCGCTAATATGAGAAGGGTTTAAGCCATAGTCCACAACACTAGCCAAATTGTGGGTTCACTACTTTACAGGCCTTATGAGAACTTTATGGAGAACTTGAGCATGCATGTTTTCTCACGATTTTTTCCTTTTTTTTTGTAACTAATGACATGTAATGCATGTTATGTTAAATAATAATAATATGTACATATAATTTAATAGTAATATATTATTAAGATCACTTTCATCATTCAATATGACAGTTGGCTGTCAAATAGGGAACTACAGGATTAATATATTAAGACAGAAAGTGAAAATGGTTGGACGGGATTAGAAGAAAAGTTATCTTCCTAGGAAAAGGTAAAGATATTGTGTGAACCAAAAAGTAGCATTCTCTCATCTCTAATACTTATTACCCTCAAAGTTAAACCAAGTGTAATAAAGTTTGCTCGTGCCATTCTCGTTTTTGTATAAATAGCTCGCAACGAAACGGTGCTTCGTAGTAGCCATTGTTTCATGAATATTCAATGCAACAGAAATATATATGCGCGAAGAATAACAGTTTATATGTGCTGATGTCTATATGAGGAAGAGTAGGCTGGGTAATTTAAGAAAAACTTTAAATTCGAATGTATGTTATGTGTCTTTAATTATAAATTATACATTACCTGGGACTGTGAGTATGAAACGTTGTTTATTTATTTAATTATATATATGTACATGTATGTAAAATAAAGTTTCGTAACTTATTTTGTTGATGTTTTTGAAATGTGTATCTACCTATCTATATTTTTTAACGCTAATCAAACTCAGTAAGTCAATAACTTGAAAAATATCCACGTTTCTTCTGCATTTAGATCCTTTTATTTTATGAAATTTTGCTCTATAATAATTAATAATACAAGCATAATCTTTATATGACACGAATAACAAAATATAAATAAACAGGTTTTTCTTCTGTAGAAATAAATGCTTGAATTCTGTTTACTTTGGAACATGTGAAAAAGATGGAATGAATACGTTAAGTTAGGTTTTGGCAGACTTTCAGGCGCCTTCCGACATTAACCCAGAGAAAAACAATTTGTGGGCCATTTGGATTCAAATAACTATAATTTGACTGAGCATTTTCTTTCATAAGGATGTTATTTATATTAGGTAGTGATATGTACTCTTTAAAAATATTAAAACAAACTATACCGTACCTGAAAAATTCTAAAAATCTAGTTCTAAAACATTATATATTATAAACGCTTAGGAGTACATCTATTAAATAAGTTGAAAAATGTTAAAATTGTAATAATTTTTGGCAATAAACTGATTTTATTATTATTATTAATTAATCATGTCTTCAGTAGTCTAATAAACTCTCGTCTCTTTACTAAACTAACATTATAAACAACCGGATTGATTTCATTTCGAGACATGTATCGATATTGGTTGCTTCCAGTAGCACTCGAGCTTTAAATAGCACCATTGACGGGAGCCAGGGCGGGCGGGGGCCGAGAGCGGGCGGCTAAATTTAGACGACCGCCAGTGGGACAAGGCCGTGCCCCCGGAGCGCCTTACACAAGCTCCCAGGTATGGCTTACGGTTATCCTTGTGATTAATCTTGACGTATTCGCGCTCAAAACTCAAATCCACTCTCTCTCATAAGTACCTCTCCCCGATTCCTGTTCCGAATAGCGCTTAGATTTCCAAGTCAATGTGTATTTGAATTGGAAATCTAATATCCAATATGATTTATATTAGTCATAGTTCGGGTTCTCGGATCGTTTACGGAATGGGCAAAAAGATCCTAATAGTAACGCAAACACTGTGCCACTGAATGTATAAAGTTTGTAGATCGAATTACAGAATAATGCAGTACTGGTAGATATCATTATTCGTATTATATAATGCCAAAGTTTGAAAAAAAAGAGCGAGTGCTCTATGTATTTTCTTGCATGAACTGCACGTTTATTTATTTATTTAATACTAACGTCATATCACTAATTTGCTTACAATACTTAAACTACCAATCGTGATTTAAATTAACAAAACAAGTTATAGCAGGTATAATACCGTCAGCAATCACGATAGAATAACATTCTACCAAAAGTGCAAAGGTTGACCTCTTAATGTGCCTTGCTCCTCGCCATTTCGTAGCTGTCGAAACACAGCATCGTGACTTTCTGCCAGCTATCAAATCGTAATGAAATAACGAAAGAAGTTGGGTTAGGTTTAATGCTGAGAACGACGAATGATTATATTGGGAGTGATGGACGACGACTCGACGAATCGCTGAACGTCGTTTTCGTTTAATGACGCTCCCATTCTCTTTCGCGTCAAGATTAATGCGACGCTCAACCCCTTTTAATTATACAGCCTTTATACCCGAGTGTCAGAGTTTTTAATATGTTCCCGCGATCTTCAAAATAAACTCTGGCCTTTTGTGCGAGTTTCAAATTAGCATTTTAGTACGTAAGTACCTCTTGTTAAGCATACCGTAACTTTGGCTGTAGCATCTACATGATTGACTCACCATGAAAAGTCACAAAAATATGTTCTAGAGAAACTTAAAAAAAAACTATGATAAAGAAAAAGTCCCATCATCCGGATGAAACTTCAGAATGCCATGTAAATTTCAACAAGGGGTATAAGACGTTGTACTAGAATATATAAGATTAGACTCGAGATGTTTGAGTTGAGCGCCTTGAGGCTTTTAGTCGGACTTGCACAAGACGAGAGTCTGTGAGAGGTCGCAAATGCCGTTTCGAGTCGTATGAAAAGGAAGAAAGCGCTACGCAAGCACCTGTGTATGTATTCATTTCTTTGTTCGCGGACTGCGGAGTGCAGGCGAGTGTCGTCCGCTGCATGAAATTACGTAGACGCTCGGCTACCGTACTGAATAATGTAACAATGCGCCCTCACAATATGGGCTGAATGTTGTTATTTCTGAAACGACGTTCAATCACATAAAACTACTAGCGGCCAAACGTGTAGGTACGTCATGTAGATTACAGAAATAAAGGTAAAGGACTTCTAAATCGAACCGGTAAATGGTAAAATTTATGTTACTTCATTTGTTATAGAGCATTATTTAAAAACACAAATAAAATTGTATAGTTCGCACTGTAAAGTACAATGTTGTCGATCTTATAACCTTTTTCGTACGGCAATATTAAAATCTTTTTGCGCAATCACACAAACTGACATCTATATACCTAAGTAAAATGTAGGATCAAGAGAAACATTTGGCTTAGGCGTACGATCCCAGAATTATAAGGACCGCATTATTTCAATACTCCGTGTGCCTCCAAAAGTATGCTAATATGTATTAAGGTCATGTTTTCTTCGAAATCTGTATATAAAGTGTTTTGTATTTTTTGAATGAATAAGAACATTACCTACATTTAAAACCTTATCTGAAATTATACATAGCGATATATCCTAAAAATAAAGGACGTAAATTCCTTTATTAGGATATATCGCTATGTATACTACTTTAATTAATTGGATATTTTTAACATTATAATAATATAAAAATTACTTAACTAATGAATTGTGTTTTCTGACAATTTCAATGTAATATTGTCTGAAATGGATATCTGAAATAAAAAAATATTATCTACCAAATTACGTAATTAACTAAAGGTAACATTTTGTTCACTATTTTCTACTTTACGCACGCATAAAGTGCCTAAATCTTGCCTCGGAATATGAACTGCATCTGTAAAGCGCATCACGAAAACTAGTCTTGGACCCATAAATAAAGCCACTAATTGTACGTTTAATTTTAAGGAACCGTTTAAAGCTCTTCCGGGCTGGTGCTAAACTTCGTCTTACGCTAATGAGCGATATCAAACCAGCGGTAACGAGGCGTCGCGGCGTCGCTCGCTCCTACCAACGTCCTCTACGCCGTAGTCTTAGACGGAAACCGCATTGAGTGCACTTTAGCGGCCATGTAGGTACCTTCTCATTATATCCCTCTCAAAGGATCAAATTATAATATAGAATAATTAATTCACAGTCAATAACTATTATATATACTTAAACATATTTTGTAAGTATCACATTTAAATTTGCGAAGCTTTTGCATTCTGAAACCATTAAGACAAATTTTACGTTGATAGATAGTGTGTACCTATGCTGTTGGTAGTTGTATTTTCTTGACTTTACCTTACTCGTTTAATTCAGTAATTTAGTCATAAAATGTTAAAAATAGTATAGTTTAAGAAAATGATGATAATATTTATGAAAGCGCAACCAAAACTTTTATATTACTTCGTTCGATCGCACAGTTATTAATTTAATTATTAGTTTACTAGCAAAATGTATGTCACAAGTAAATCTATAGTTCTAAACTTTGCATATTTACACATACTCTAGTTATTTTTAGTTCTGAATACGAATTGTATTGAGCGTAGTTTCATCTTACATTTAGTTTGTTTCGCTTCGCAAGCCGGGAAAGAACATCCGGGCTCGACTCAGCTCGTTGAAGGCTGCCTTACGCTAACGGACTGTGCTCCGAGTTAATGAGGCGGTTGAAATCAACATTATAAAGAGAGATTTGTTAACAAAAACCCTGTTAATTTTATTATTGAATTAATATTTAAAACATATTCACAATTTTTTTTAAATTAATTATTATTTACATTTATTCTTCTTCTAAATGTATATAAGTACTCGTGTATCTTAGTGAGTCAAAAAGCTTTTTATTATAGACTTACAGACAGAGACACCTTTATAAACTTGTGACAGCAACACCAGTATAATTATATTATTTCTTTTCTCTTGTCTTACAGGGTATTTCACAGTATTATCCTCTTTTTACCCGATTACAGCAAGCCGAAAAGGTGGCATGCGACCGCAGCTATCCTTTGAAAATATCCTTGCATATAGTGGATGTTATATGTCTTATACTAACTGAGACATGATACAAACTGAGTATAACTTTTCTATTTCAAATGAATAGTTAGAAAATACGAAAAAAACGATTTTTTCCCAAATTTATGACCTAGCTAGATCGAATATTGCCCCCTAAACTTCAATACTGAAAATAATATCGAAATTTTTGAATACGCGTACAAATATGTTTGTCTGCAACACTTTTTACGGCCCACTGTTGGGAACAGGTCTTCCCCGCGTCTGTAAAAGGCCTGGAGCATACTACACCACGCTGCTCCAATGCGGATTTATGGAGACAAAATGTTTTTATTACTTTTATACAAATATTGCTTGTTGTAGAGTAGGTATATGATAATAAGATATGATAAAGCAGCAAGTTTTAGAGCGGACGCACCCTTAACTGCACATTAGCAGTCTACGAAGCGGCTACGAGTAGATCGCGGGGCCTAGATGACGCAAATTGTAGGTCAACTGCCGCCAACTGAGGCGTGTCGATGAGTATTGTGACTTTCTCGCCGCCGCATAATGTGTTGTGCATTAAGCGTACAAGTGCGTCTCACAAAGTTAAGAGAAGTGAGCATTCATCGCCCACTGCACTAGCTGTTATGGAATTGTTTGGAAATAAAGTTTTGTTACAAAACCAGCAAGTGGGTATATGATTTTCATATTATACTTGTTGACTTTTGCTAATATCCATCTGTCAGCGTTTTGACATCCACTGCTGTACATACGAGTATACCTGCCCTAGTAGAAGTCACTCCGACTAATCCTATGCCCTCTGAATGTAGATTAGTTATTAGATAGAATTCATCTATTATCATTAGGTCATCTATTTATCGAATTGGGTCGATCATTTTAAGAAAGTTTTAATGAAATTAATGGTTTTCTCAGAATCCATATTAAAGAACACAAAACGGCACATAATATTGTATTTTTTTCAAATTTCGGTCAAATTCGATAACTTTTAACAAACAAATGATTTGTAACATTTTTTACGAGCATATCATGAGGTATGATTAAAAAGCCTCTTCGAAAATGTATTATTTAAAATTAATACCCATTTCCAGTGACATAAATATGCAAATGTTCCAACGTGAGGATATGCGCGGTTTTTATACAACAGTTTCATACATTTTCTTTTATCAGATTACTTATCAGATAGGCATCACAAAATAAATGTTGAACAACTGTTTTATATTCTGTAAGGAATATTCAGATAAGGGAAATACGTATAATAAGACAAAAATGAAGAGAGTTAATTTGAATAATATATGCGAGTTTTTGTCTGCACTGAGATTTTTGTTATCTTTGTGAATTCGAAATACACTTAATTTATATTCATCGATAGTATTACAGTTTTATTCCTCTAAAAGAATAGTAATATAATCTAGAAACACCACAAGTTCATGAATATTTATTTATTTTATCCATTCTTGGGATCATTTTTATTAACAACTAGGCTGTGTCCACAAATAAGTTCGTATGGAAATCGGAAAATATTCACCTCATCTCAAAAATAGAGTCTTTAAGCAAAATATACGAGCATAGCATAGTTATACTCGTATGTGTAATGTATTAGGTTGCGTAACAAGCGAGTACAAGCGAACATAAGCATTTTCAGTTCGAATTTTCAGGATAAAATTTACCTACTTCGCTTCTTTGTTAGTACAGAACAATTGAATCACCTGAATATATATAGTTTTGACCTATTTGTTTAAAAGGTATGGATATACGAAACAATCTAAATAAAACAAACGCCAAAAAAATTCGTGCAAAGCAACTTCCTAAACCAAAAAATGGAAGCTTTTCGAATATTCATAAAATACTTACAGAAACTTTTCAATTTTTGCTTACAATCCAGAGGAGTTTTGCTTTCGCTTCTCCAACATATATAGATAAGATGAATTGTTGGCAGAACGCCACATGGACACAGTGGCGGCGGTATCACAAACACTAAACTAGCAAATAACTTTATTAATGTTGCATTATTGATACAAATAATAAGTGCAGCAAAAGGGATAAATTCGGGAATTAATAAATGCGTGAAATATTTTATGAAACACGTAGTTGTTACGTGTACCTACTTATTTAAATTAACTGTACGAGAAAGTACGAAACTGGTTCGTGTAAGATTTCCTTGTGACCTAGAACTGCTTATTTTGACAAAATTTTGGACGTTTAATAACTTATTAGAGAGCTACGAACAGTCTAAGTGAGAGGTATCAGCTAGTATCTACTCGTACCTACAATGAAATCATTTTAAAGGTTAGCTCTATCTAGTACTATGCACAAAAATATGTACTTACAAGTTACAAGTCTGGCTTATTTTTTCGTTGTTAAAGCTTTGAATTTAAAATTTTCAGTTCCTGCCAATATTCGTTCTCCACGGCAATTCAACAACTCTCAAAAGCGCTTATTTGCTCTAAGTTGTGGAATAACTGCGATAAATACAGACAATAGCTTACAAAGAAGCCGGTCTGTCTCAAGAATAATGTAAGGAAAACTTATCCAGTTTAACTTTAGGAGCCGTTCCGCCATGCGAACTCTGCTTTGAAAATCCACACACAAAATAAATAAATAAAAACTTTTCAGTTCGATTCCGACATTAAAACTTTTAACTGCGTCACCCGACGTTATTTACGGAGTTCTTTTATTTGTAAAATCTTTATCGTCAAGATAGATTTGAAAACCAGATTTCTTTATATTACGAGTATCTTGAAATACGATATTAATTTATAGAATTTTCAATAAAATCATTGACAGTGCGCCTTTCGAAAAATTTTCATTTGTGTCTTGAAAAAATGTTTCGAGTAGGTACTTAAATAACGAATAATGTTCACTTGCAGAGCTTTATAGGCCAAGATCCTATAACTTTCTAGCAATTGTTTTTCCTTAAACGAACTAAACTGAATTTACATAAGTCGTGAGTATTACATGCTATGTCCATTGTGTAACTTAAGTTCGTGCGTGTTCAGTCTACGCTAATGTATTATCTGATTATTGAGCTTCTCTATTGGCTATTAATCAATCAGGGGTAGCTGTCGGTTCAAGATGACTGCGACGATTAATTGCCTACTCGGTATCCAACGCTACACATTTAGATACAACTCGAACCAACATTCACCATGCCTACATTTTTCAAACGAAATGCCCTTTTAAATTCTAAACCTGTTCGAGTGCGGCTGAAAGTGGTAGGTAATTGAAGTTGGATCCGTGCAATAAATCGAGAACACGCCACCGGGTGCGAGGTCTCTCGGGAAATCATTGACATTTCTATTCCAACGAATTGCAGCACTATTAGAAGTATGTACTTTATTTGTTGTCATGAACTTTATTGTCATGAGTTCTAGAATGCAATAATAACACAAAAAACCATTGTATAGTTTTTATTGACACGTCTACTATTTCCAAGATATATGAGAATAAGTAATATCTTGTAATCATCTTTAATTATAAGGTTGCTTAAAAATTAAAAAATGTTTTAAATTACATTTGAATTAGTAACTCGGCTGTATTTATAAAACAGTTCCTTCCTCCTGTTACATTTCCTTCTTGTATGTAGGTATTATAAAAATTTGACATCAGTGATTGTTTCGCTAACTCTTCATCTATATGTAGGAGTACCTATGTACTATCATTTCTTTCAACGGTCAGATAAAATAGAGATCGTTTACATTAGATTGTATAACATAATATGTAGGTTTTGTGTTCTTCAAAAATAACGAAGACCCCCTGACCCGTAGGTGTAACATTCGGGCGTGTGGTGTGACTGTGCATGAATGAGGCTGCGCACGATCGATACTCCAGTTTAGCGATGACCACGCGGACTCTTACTCTACTTACTGCATTTCAAGGGCGTTCAACGCATGAGGCTGGAGTTTTTCAGCCGTCAAATTTTCCTTCAAAATACATATTTAAAATTCTTTTATTTTATTACTTGCATCTGACTTGCATTGTAGGGATCGTTTCTTATAAGGATTGTTTTTCTATTGTTGTTTGCTACGATCGTAATAATTTTTATTTTCAATAGATTGCATGTTACAAAGTTGAAGTTTTAAACTTTTTTTTTAATTTGCTTAAATTACCAAAGCGATTTTTGAAGAAATATTGTACTTGGCCTATAATACCTACACTATGCGAACCACATGGTTTATTTCATCTGACACGCATATTGTTATATTGAAGCAACTTTTCATTTCTCGGCGTACCTTAGCCGCATAGATTTGTTATAGTAATAAATATGTGTCTCGTATTATTTACAAGCATGACAGCGGCGGCATCAATATTGGTGGCGCACTGGCTTCGGTTCTCGTATGAATCGCTTTGTTAGTTGACAGTGATTAACGATCACTAACTCCAAATTTCTTTACTAATTTGACAATGTTATTATTAGCCATCTAGATACTGTATTTAGTAATCTTATTTTGTATTCTAAGTACCTATTCGTTAAGGCCGGATAGATAATAGAACTTATTTACAGTAAATGTATTGAAGGCGAATGTATTAACTTAAAGCGTGAATAAAGTAGTAAATAAAGTAGCAAATTAATTCTACATTTGAAGCTTTGGTGAAATAAACTTGTGCATTCTCGCTACATTTGTCATATTGTCTGTGTTTCTAGTATATCAACTTGTAGTATACTTACAAGTAGGAACTAGCCGAAGAATGAAAACTCCTACACAAAAGGCGTTAAAATAGATCAGAAAAAGCGATTTTCCTCTTTCCCTAAATTTACTCCTTAATGCAGCTGTATTCAGCACTTCGTGTAACTTTGTCTGGTGTTAAAAAGTAGTATTTTTGTTTCGCAGAAAGTAACTACGTTATTATTTTTAGGTACGTGTGCTTATTTCTTTTCACAATTTTAGAGCTCGACATACCATAGGACACGAATATCTCGGACACTTTTTGGCTACATTATAAACTAAGCACCTACGTAAGCTTTTTATTTTTAATATATTTATATATTTTTATTAAGGTTCCAGTGAAATACTCTAGGTACTGAGTATAAGTAAGAAATTAAGATCTTTCTTTCCAGTTATGCTTGTTTTTATAATAAATAAGTAACTATAATTTTTGCCGATATTTATTTTTTAAACTTCAAGAACTTATCTACGTAATACCTACTTACATGAAATATTTCTTTTGCAACTATCTGTGCCGAGTAGATATTTGTGTACATGAATGTAGCTAAGCGTTTTTAGATAAATTATTATTAAGAGATAGTTTGATAGACATATCGTGCAATTTGGAGCGTCCGGTAATTTTGTCAAGCGGAATAAGCACTTTTGCAGTCATGATGACAAGTTGCGACATAGCGCCATTTCGAACTAGCTAGTTTCCGGTGAATTTTCAAACGGGGCACAAATTGCAAGCGCCTCCGATGAATTTCCGTCGTCCGGCTCCATATTTCCGGAAAATGACGAAGCTTTAACATGTTGACCAATAATAAATCGCAATGAAGTAATATTTTCCTGCTTTGCGTTAATATCAATACTCGGATTTATTGAACCGATGGTTTCGTCATATTGCGTAACATACCTGCCTATTTAAAGCCGTCGCAAATTTCGAATCAGGCGTTGGCGAAACGTGAATTAATACAAACAAATTTATCGTTTTAGTAACACTGCCTTTGTACTTTAGACGAGACTTTTACTTTAAAAAGGAAAAATCTTCTTCAAAAGAAAATCAACTTAGAACATAATATAATAGGTTCCTCACGTTTTAGTAAAATTACATACACGAAACCAATAGGTAGGTAGGTAGGTACTTACATGGCATCACATATCGATTTTCGATCGTCCTCTATTACTTCACGCTGCAAACTGGCTCCACACTTCGATCGTAAATATTTTTAAACGTGTACAATCATAATAACATGATAAAATTCGCCTCATCCTTTTGAAGCATTCGCGGGCATGTCACGCTATAATCATGTCAACACGCTACTTTGTTTAGTTTGGCCGTATTTATGTGACATTTGATTATGTTGTGTACGTTTGTTTGTGCGAGCATCAACTGCGGTTAGATTTACGTAGTCGCCGAATAATTTACTGTCTACGAATTTAGAGATGGGCGGAGAGTATGAGGAAGCCGAGATATTTGTTATTGTGGTGGTTCCGTTTGTATTTTGGCGTGTGGCAGTTACGGAGAAATGTTTGCGCTCATTCAATTTGCAGCACGAAGCCCCTGAGGGCGGTAATCCTTGGCTTAGGCCTGTTGCGTCCCGCTTTTGGTATTCCTAGTCACACTGTGACATGCTCCTGCGGCATTATTCGTATTCAATAGCAAGCAAAATCTGTGACAAGTAAGTATCTACTTGTGGTTCGGTTAGGGCGGGGGAGGATACCGGACGCACTTTATTTTAGGCTATCTGTGATCTCAGACTTCTCTCCTATTTAAGATTGGCCGTGGATGTCCATGGGTTGCAGTGCCCACATAACATCAGATAGCCTGCATGCTCGTGTGCTACTCATGAAATGAGAAAAATATTATAAACTTAAACAGTAATTCAAATATGTATAACAATATATAGGTAAACTATAAATAAATAACAATGTATATGAAACATGCTAACCGTCAATAAAAACATTATAAAAACACTCAGCCACTAAATCACTGCTGAAGCAAACACTTGTAATAAAACTCCCCAAAATTTTGCTACGTAGTCGTCGGTAAAATTTGATCGTATGTAAAGATAGGATCCTTCATTTCCGGGACGTATTATATTACAGCGGATGTATCGAAGTTCAGCGCCTACCCTGACGGTTTCAAATATCATGTCACCCTTCGAGCCCTTCACCCTATACGGGTATATCTAACAGGTCGGTAACAATATTCGAATTTGATCTGCTTGAAATAAGATAGGAAAAATAAATAATATTTGGGAAATGGGCTAAATTTTTTTATCATAATAATATATGGTAATGACAACATCATAAATTAGCTCCTTTATTACTGTTCCTAGTTCCGAACAAAGTTAAGACATGTTAATAGCATTTCTTACATAAATCAGATTTCATGTTACGAACCATTTAGCGGCTGCTATACTAAGGAGGTTAGACTTGATACACAGAACTTCGTAATAAAGTTACCCTATTAACCTTGTTAACTTCTTAGTATCCGTCAAAATACTTGGCAACACCAGAATGTCACTTGGCATTCGACCAAATATACTATGGTACTGTTTTTACGTTGACAAGAGCCAAATGAGGCAATAATTTCAGGGGACAAGGTTCATTTTACTCTTAACTTTAAACTACAACCTTCAAACGAATGTCAAAGAAAGCATAATATATAGATGAAGTCAAGTGTCTTTCAAGACTTAGCTTCTACGTCTATCTTTACTTTAAATCTTTCAGAGTTTCAAGGGCAAGCTATATCGTATCTTAGGGAGATTGTTAGAACCATTGTT
>DWQL01000165.1:0-18902 GCA_018231265.1 Noctuana haematospila | reverse complement strand
CCTAAATGTTAAGGGTTGTCCACCCCTTAGTTTTTTATGTTATATGCGGTACGAAGTTCGCGGGGTCAGCTAGTATATTATATGTATTTACTTTGACTTGACAACTTTCTACGTGGCTTGAGCGTAGATAACACACTATTGTCATTACCGTTAACCTAACCTTTGGCACCTTTGGCACTTGTAATATTGACTTTAACTCGTTGAATTAAAAGAAATATTAGTTTTAGGTAAAATTTTAATTTATGTTAAATGGTTATTGACTTATTCTATTCTAAAGACTTCAAGGTTTAATAAAAATATTTGTTTCTGCAAATTAGCTTTTGAGATGTATTTAACCTTAGGTTAAGGTTGTTTAGGAATGCTAATGAGTATGCTTGTGTATTATATATATACCTAATCATTATTTTGAGTGTTCAAGTACTTGTACATATTATGTATTTCTCTAAAGAGTAAGAGTTCGGCCTACCGTCTCGATGGGTCCGGGTTTAACACCGCATGCACCTCTACACATTGTTAGATCGTAACATAACCTGCTTGCCTGAGGTTTATTTTTTAAATAATTTTGTACACGTTATTCTTGACTTATTCTAATTATTCTCAAAGCTTCTAGGTTATTAAAAAGTAAATACTTTCCTAAACTTTATTGTAAGTGTTTAATATTTCAGATGGCGTGAGCTTCTCGATATGGATTACTTACGACAGCTTAAACATCAGATCCGCATTAAAAGTGAACAACAAGAGGTAGGATAGTAGTGGTGGTATTGCGTATAGTTAGGTGCATGATTACCTATCATTTGTGGACACCATGTTGTCATATAATTTACCTAATATTTGTGTTTAACGAAAAATTAAATATATGCAATATTTATCATAAATAACGTAGGTATTCAGTTTGTAAATTTAAATCCTACTTAAAAATAATGATGTGTAAAATTGATAGGAAAGTCGCCGTGATTCGGCGGAAAGCGTTCGGCAGCACCATGCAACGTGGGAATCACTATGGGGACGTCCGGGCCGCGGTGCGCCACAACGAGGCCGCTACGCAAGGAATAATCTTGCACGTCTACTATACGTAGCTCCACTTAGCAATACACAGTTGTAACAAGTTCATATATAATAATATAACCTTATCGGGACTTGAACGTCAAATAGACGATGGCACCATTCCTACTCATGATTTGCTAGAAGGGTTAATGAGCATGAGCTAGTGAAAAATACCGCACATCTTGTCCCTTATTATTACAAAAGATCGAACCACACTTACATGTATAGAAAAAAATGTGAGAAACTATAAAATTCTAGGTGCATGAGAATAACTTAGTTAAGCTTTAAACTTATTTTCTTCGGAGTATGTACCGGAATATCATACAAATTGTTAAGCGTAGAAAAAAAAATTTATAAATGAAGTTAATATTAATGTTAAATTAAATTATTTACAATTATTTCCCTACATACAAAGTTTTTTTAATATGGGGCCCATGTAGGGCCATTCATTGTCATATTGTCTTTCTCATGGATCCTAAACAATCATATTATGCTAACAAAAACATAATTAACATTTTTATGAAAAATATATAATAATTAGATAATTATTTTGAACATGATTTTATTACTTCTCTAACTATAATCAATATCAGTGGTAAGATCTCGTAAATGTACTGATCACTTGAAAGACTTCTGAAATTAGGTAATATTAAAATACCCTTTTATAGAAACCCGTATAACCAAACCCCACTCACCAAAATATGAAGAAAAGAATGTAGCACAAAAGAAACCACAAATGAGAAGGACGGTAAAACAATTAATGTCTTGTGTTAATTTACTGTTACACAACTAGGCACGTTTTAATTTAATTTAAATACATTTGTACAACTAAAGAACTTCATACAAATAAGGCAAGCACAGATTAGTAATTATGTAAATTGCATCTCAGGAAATTGCGTATTCGTCTTCTTCTTAAATAGTAAGATTCATTAATCTGTTTTACGAATGAACCCATTGGTGTTATTATTTTTTTCATTTGATTAATGTCATTAATTTGAAGAACAAATAAGAATAATTTAATACTTCTTTAATCTCGCAAATTTACGTTTGAACCTTAGAAAAATTACATTTCATTATACAATGTAGGTAATAAAATATGTAAGTATTTATAAACGTGTCTGTCCTGAACTTTTTTAGTTCCAACCAATTCTTCCCAAATAAAATAAATAAGTATTTTGTCTGAACTAACGAATTAATTGTTTGCGTCGTACTGATATAGGCATATTTAATAAATCAAATTATTATAGAAGTACCTATTTATTGGCAGGCATTTCCAATTTACCCCTTTAACATTTGCCCATTTAGTACCCATGCATTGCATCATTATTCAGTTGTATCGTTGCAGTCAGAAACTACTATGGTCATTCTGTCCTTGAATTGTATCTTATTATTGTGCAATGCATTCCAGAGCCCACCGGACCCCGGCCCATGGTCCACGGCTGCATTACTGATTGCATAACAAGTGGCACTGCATCGGAACACCCGCTCAACGCTGGTATTATCTCAAATCACCACGACGACGACATGATTGAATTTAGGGCTGCCATAAACTCTTTAATACGATATGGATAATTATCCATAATACGGTCTTATGTCGTACTCGTATTATTTAGTCCGGTAGTTATAGTTCCTTGGCAGAGAATAATTCAAATGAACAAGTTAATTGATAAATATAATTCGATACAATTACGAAAATGTTATTCGTATTTCATATAATAAATTATAAACACAAAGTTAGTGTCTGTTTTTTATGAAGGGGTACTGGTTACAGTATATAAATATTTTTTTATTGCTGTAAAAAAAAAAATTATATAACGTCAGTGACATAATGCAATTGCAAGACATCCGTTGATAAAAGATAAAAGAATGTCTCAGTCCGACCCAAAACTTGAACCATCGTCGTTGTAGCTTTCCGTTAAAAGCATACTCGTATATGTTGCATAGCCATTGACCACCGCATCGTCTAGCTGTTTGATGAATATTGACAAATCTTCAAAGTAATTAAACTCTTGTCCCGTTTTTAGCCATTACGTGGGCGTACCCTACGTACAAGGTGAAATTTTTAAGTAAACAAAAGTATGCGTAAGCATATACTCGTATGTAAATGATGTTCGGAGAAAGCCTCATCATGACGAAATGCCATAAAGCCGTAAAAACTGTCGCCTCAGGGCGTGTCAGAATCTTATAATTTTAATAAATTTTAATCTGTACCTATCACTCATTTGAACATACTTCTGAATAAATGAACATAGTAAATTTACAGTTTTCATTTTTCTTTCCAAATTCTGTATTATTTTGAACGCATTTTCTTGACTTCAAAGGATTTAATTGCTTAGAACGCTTAACTTAGAATTGTAATTGGTGACAGCGAAAATTAAAACCCGGGCCTCTCGAATTAGAGGCCTAATTCTTAACTTCTGCGCTATCACCGCTACAACCGAGGAGGTTTTAGTGTTTATAAATCCCACGTTTTTCTTAGTCTCAATCTAGGATTTTAGAGTTTATTTAGTTCTGCTACAGATGACTGTAGATTACTTTATCTAATTTGATTTAAAAATATATATCAATAATAGCTATATATATCTGAATGTATAAATAATCTCTATATAATTTTTATTGTAATAAGTAGGTATACAAGTAGGTAGGTGGCCTAAGAGCTTATAAAAGAAAAAAAATTAGGCGATTTTTTTGATTTGTCATTATCGTAATCACGCGCTTATCGTTTAAAATCCTTCTAATTCCTCCGTCACATTCTTGACCTCTGTGAACCCACCAATCTCGTTGAGTGACAACATTTTATAGCTGCAGTTAAAAGAATTATTACAACAATACGTAATAAAAACATTTACTAAACTGATGAAATGTCTTATTATTTTAAACGTCTCTAGACATAGTATTAACAGCGATTGTGTAGTGTTTTTTGTTTCATATTGAATGACAACAGTTATCAATTGCTTGTAACAGCGTGACATGTAAAATTACATACATATTAGTTTTGAATAAGTATCTTCGATTTACTGTATACGTACCTACGTGTCAATCAAAGTAGAAAAAAGTGCATGCATATGAATGGCATAGAAGTAGTGTTATTTTGTCGGACAAACATATGAACCTCTACGTTATGTATTATAATAAAGCTAAAATCTTCTGTGTGTGCCATGGGTGCCATGAACACGTACAAAGACGTTTGCATAAACAGAAAACTAAAGTCATCATTTAAAATTCTATCCTGCCGGGAATCGAACCCAGGAGCCTTCGAATGGAGGACTGACATGGTAACCACTATACCACACGGGTCGTAAAATATATTGGAGGTTCTCGATTTGTTTGGATTTTTCTTTAAAATATCTAGTTTTCAACTTTCACGAGCACTCGGGTGTAAGCATAGTGATATATTTGCTTATCGAAATCAGCTTTATTCGTGTTTGCTACGGGTCGAAAAGGCAGCTAGAGTTTACAGAAAAGAAAGTCCGTGTGTGGCTGAGACTTGTGTTGGGACTTGTGAGTAGACCGGTCGGGGCGCTTTGACCTCCACTACAATGCTCACTCAAGGGATTCTTTTTCACATAGTACTAAAAACTAAATTAGCCGACTTTTTTTAACTTACTGCAAACTTGGTATTAAATATTAACGTATGTATGTAGGCTACATACAGGTGACTGCTGACTATTGAAAGAAGTCTTTTGATTTAAGTCTGTTACTATTTAATAGATACATATAAAAAATCTAAGTAATGTCTCCCTTTTAAGTTCATTCGGTTTTCATTTTTACTTAAATTGTTTTTATTTATTTTATATACTTATTAATTAACACAGTTATATCATAACATTGTTTACGACATTATCGCCAAACTAACAAAAGATTGTAGAGTGAAAAAAAAAGGTTTTTTTCATACTGTATGCAGGTATGAATAACGTAGTCGTCCACCGTCAACATAGCTCTATCAAAGCATAATAAAGTCCGAACAAGTTATTAGATATTAGCTTATTTTATTATCTATAAAAACAGGAAGGTATTATGAAGGCAAAACGAAGAAGTGATTATGGCAAGTTGCAACTGTGAGTACGTCACCGCCGTTGCTGGTGGTATGTAAAGAAGCTCTGATCACAAAATCACATACTTAACTGTGTCCGAGACTATGACTTGTAACTAGGATTTGTAAAACTTATCCATTGCACAATATCAATATAAACTTCTTAATGTAAATCTATTTCCAACATAAAATAACCATTAAACAGATCGTATATCAATCAATGTTAATTATTTATCTATCTTAAGTACACATTTCAGTAAAATAAACGAAGGAGTCCCTTGGTAACATACCCACTATTAAATCTTAAAACATCCCATTTATTCAAATGTGTTCGAAGAAATAGTAGTAAATATTAATGAGAAACCGGTACTTAGGCGACAAAGGCTGTCACTACACCACATGCAATGATCGCATGACAAACAATAACATTTATAATGCACCCACGTATATGATAAAGCATAATCATCCGATATAAATATTACTTATGTTCGTGAATGAAACTTATAAATAGAACTAAATTTATAAATGTAACTACTTACTCTACTAAGGTTTGTTTTTATAACACAGAAAAGTCGCAATACTATTCCAATTGGTGAAATAAATGAACAAGCCCACGTATCTTATCCATTTTTGAAAATTATTTGAAATAAAAATGTTTATTGAAAACATCTACTCGTACCTATATCGGTATTACAACTTAAATCTAGTGTATATTATTTATAGTAACAGTAAAAGTTATTATATACTGAAAACCAAAAAAACGTAGGTCATCGTTTATTAGGCAATAACTGTGCAAGCGCGTTGAAGTCTTTTGTACGCGGTAAAAAAAATCAGAAATGTAGAAGCTACTGGTGTCTTACGTGAGTTGTGAAATGTATGTAAAATAGTAAGCAAAATTGGTCAGTATTACGTGAACAGACATACATCTTGCAAGTGACGAGCTTAATGAAAGCGTCGTGTTCATTCATTAAGGTTAACAGCGAATGCTACAAGAAACAAACCCATTTAAAGTTAAAACAAAAACCTACTAAACAGAAGCATTACGAGTTGCAATCAGTTCTCATTCGTCTTACTTACCTCTTTAGTCATACCTTTTTAACATATGTTCGGTCTTCAGATGTATCGGAAAATGCACTTGATGATGTTATGTAGGCGTGGCGAATGTAATTGGCGAAATTACGTGCTTCTTGCATTCGTAACTTTCGCCCGAGCTTCTTTATCTAGACTTATAGTAGTGATAAATTATGCAGGTGACCCTAAAATTTCAATATATTTATCCATTTAACAATTTTTTTAAACATGAAAATAAAAAGGAGAAACAAAAGTAAATCTGCACAAAGGTACTGCATAACTCTCACAATAGGAAATATTGAATAATATATCCAAAATTTACTGCAATAAATATATTTTAAATAATTAAATATTTTTACTTTTGCTTATTTCTTCTAATAGGTACATTCAGTAATATTTAGTTTGCGCTACCAAAGTCTTTAGCAAAACTTCTGATGTACAAAGCCGGTTTTTCTAAATCGTATTTATTGATATGGTAGCGATTTATTGGGCTTTGCATACCTACCTACGGCCTAAAATATTATTTAAAATATTGAACTTTTTTAACTATAATAAAACTAAGCATAGTATGAATGAATAAATTGCAAAAATGCCGCAACATAATCGAATAAATCGCGTGATTTAGATTGATTTATAAAGCGACATAAATTCATAATGGATCTAATATTATCAAGCTAGTTTCTATATGACGGCAGCAATGTACAAATTGATCAATTAATTTATAAAAATGGCATGCTACTTTAACGAAGGCGTAACGGATAGTAAAATTGTGCTAAGTTTTGTTTTACATGCAAGCAGTCGGTTAGAATGAATGAATTAAAATTTAAATTTAAATATTAAATATTTTAAATTTAAAATATTTAATATTTTGTGATATTTAATTAAAATATATTAATAGATAAAGTAGTAGTGAGTAGAACCAGAAAATATACTAAACTTTCCCGTACTTGTTTCGGATTTTCCGTGTACCTAAATTGTAAAATTAGGGGTTAAAAATAAATATCTCAGTATAACTTGCACATCTTCCTAGAGTTTAGAGTAGGTTTGTTAACAATCAGCAGAGCAGCGGTATCACAACATCCTTGTGTTTGGAAGTCTAAAGTCATACACAATCGTCGACGGTATGGGTCGGGCAGGGTGCGGATCGCTAGTCCGCGGTACTCCGGCACAGTGCTCGTCGGCCCCGCAGCGCAGACGCCAGTGTGTGAACTTATTCCACATCTGAATACCCATTTGGTCACGGCTTAGTGACATACCTAGTGCTCAAGTGTATCCCATCGACCGACACCATGCGCCTAGTGAGTACCAGTGACCGCTTCTCAATTCTTTATCCGATTTGAAACAGTGTCTTGTTATGATATAATTGGCAAATTTTCTGTGATGTCTGTAGTTCATTATTATTGTGCCGCACGTAAGCATAATATTTGGTTTTTGTATACATACTTATTAAATTTGAAAAGTTTTATTGTGAAGTAACTACAAATATTGAAATGATAAAACCTGTATAATATGCAAAAATAAGCTTGGTTTCTTGCCTTCTTGACAGACTTGTTTCTGTTCTAGTTAATACCATAAATAACATAAACATACCTGTTAAGTGAAAAGTACTTAAAAATATTATATCATCAAATATCTCAGAAGTTTTTAGTTTTTAGTTGTAACCACAAACCAAAATTAAGGTGACTGCTTGAGGTAAACAAAAAATCCATAAATAACAACTATGAATATATTTTTTATTTTAAGTGACGGATATAATTAAGCGTTGGGTTATACCTAACAATTCGAAATCTAATTCATTTCTACTAATAACTTAAAATTGCTATGTTCGCAAATAATTGTGAGCTTTCACCGTAGCGGCTTACACCGCTCATATATCGTTAGGGGTATAGATTATGCAGATAGATAGAGATTCTTTTGGCAAAAGAAATGTATATATTTTAATTATTTAAATTTCATACTGACTTCATATTTAATTCATTATACTTGCAATGTTGAGTGGTCCACATTTTTTGCTAAAATATTCTATGTAAGTAAATGATATTTAAGTGAAAAGTGTGGTTTTTAATATGTAACTTATCAATGCACTTTCCCCCTCGTGACGTAACGAGCGTGTGATGACGCCAACTCGTTTACATGAATCGTCGGAAGAAACGTCTATTAAGGATTCATCAGACATTGCGCTGTTACGGGTTATGAATGAGTGAAATTAAACTGTACCACCTTATTTGATAGTAAATGCATTTTTTTCTTCTCTCTAAAAATCGTTGCATCACTTCGTAAATAATAGTCTGTTCCTCTATGTTAGTAATGTCATTTCATGATAAAAGAGCAGTACGTTTTTTAAATTAGTCGTTAATTTATAGTTAAAGTTTTAGATAGGTTTAAATTACATTAAAAAACTAGTTTTCCCACGACTTCACTCCTGTAAAGATCAACATTTTGATACGCTGTACGAGTATTAACACAGTGATTTGGATATACGAGTATTCCTTTGTGAAAACTTTGTACACTATTGAGATAAAACATATAAACGTATCTATGTAAAAGTAAGTAGCAGGATCGAAAGTTGTCAATGGACGTCTCGTCTACAATGGTTATTAAAAAGCCTAAAGGCTTGTTAAAAAACTATTTTTGACGAAGAATAAATTTACTTCTTATATCTACTCGTACATGCTCATAAATCTCTTTGTTGTTGATTTGTCCACTATGGAACAGGTGCTTTAAATTTTAAACTGCTAATAAATATTTGGCGTACCTGTCTGACCTTTCGAATGTTGTTAATTAAGTTGTTTGATATCAATAGGCATCGCTTTCACAAAGAGCTATTTATTTCTCTAGAACTAATTTAAGTGCATAAATTAATAATCCTTGAGCAACAACATGACGGATAGGTGAAATGTTGCTAAGAATATTAAGCACATATTACCTACTGGAAGATTTCTAACATAATTATGTAATAGTCTCTTCGAGAAGTTAACAGAGTGATAATATTATGTTTAAACGGGGATGATTCTAGTTTTTCCAGTTTAAAACAAGATTTAGTTGATAATTGGTCGATTAAAAATGTTAATTCTATTTCCTAAACTGCAATGCCTAATATGTTATGAGGAATCTAACAAGACAGATTTGTAGTTTACAAATATTTAGGTTGAGTACCACAGTGCTGAACATATTATGTAAAAATTTATAAATAAGGAAGAAATCTTTCATATAAGGTCTTTTTACGCTATTTTATTTACCCCTTGAAAACAATGCTATAGAAATTCTCTCGTATTGTCATTCGATGAAAAAGAGGACATTGTTATGTTGTTATTGCTTGATTCCATTTTATACCGTTTTAAATACAATACAACTTATAAACTTACACAACTAATCGTCACCAAACGCATTCATGAGTAGCTGACATAGTACAGCCTCAGTAGGTACGTGTAACTGTCGAACCAGGAAGTTCATTCGAAACAATGTTTCATACACACTATCAGTAAGTAGTATTACTTGTTTTGTTTGATAACAATCCCTACCTCGGGGAGACATTATTTTACCTAAATTTACGTTGTTTTCACCTTTTACGAGTACATTATGTTCAAAGTGTTTGTGTAGCATGTTCGTGCTTATAAAGCTGCAAAGTAGTTTTTGTGTTTTCTTATTGTAGTTACTGTGTTAGTACAGGCAATATAATAACGATTGAACCTTTCCCTTAAGATAATTTCGTCCGTGTACATCTCTAGTATAGCGACACATGACGTCTAGCAGACCTCTTTAAACTCAAAATATATTGTAAGCATTTTTCCTTGAAGTTTCAGTAGATTGATAACTACACTCAATGGCGGAAGGGTAATGTGATTTTCTCATGTGTGACATCTTGGTAATTTCGTCTTATGTACCTACTTGAGACTGATGACTTCTCATGAATATCTCGTTTCGTCATAATGATAAAGCTCGTCAGCTTTAACTAAGTATATCAAATTATGCTTCACCACTTCTTAGTGCTGCTTATACCGGTCTGTACTAACATTACATAGGTTAATTGAAAAGTATTAACTTAGAATGACGTTTCTTTACACTAAAGATGTGATAAACTGAAGGTCACTGACCTATTTATCACACTTTTCATTTATTATTGACGTAGGCAGTGTTGAAGTGGTTCAAAAGGGCATAGAGTCGTCCTCCTGATTAATGTGAGTTTCGGGTTGTTCTTATGTCTCGTTACACCGACTCATTTATATGAAATGCATTTAATGTTTGGATTTCTTGCCGTGAGACAGTGAAAGCAGTAAGATAGTAGATAGATCTTATAATTTTGAACATCATGTTATTCTCACGATATGACTAAGCGATACATTCTAAAATTAATACTTACTCCATGTTTTCTAATCACTCATTGTCGGTAAATGGTAACAGAGTTAGATAATGGAGTGTGTAATCTGTATACTATGATTATTTATTGTGTTTTAAAATCTATTCTTATATAATAAAAATGTATTCTAATATAGTAAAACTATATCATTATTGTGATTAGTATATTAAATCACAATAATATAAGATAAAAAAAATGTGGTGCACAACGTGATGCGCATTTAATAAAATGCTCAGAAGGAACATCAAACTTTTCTAAGCCCCCTTATAAATACATTCGAGTTTTAGATTAAAATCCGGTAATAACTACATACCTACTTAAACTAGATTTAAAATTGAAATCGTTAAAGTGAAGCTGTAGGTAACAGATTTAGATTTTTTTAAATTGCACCATAACTTCGTATGGTTTTTTAATAATACATAACATCGCGTGTCATGTAACTATGAGTGTTATAAGGAATAGTAGGAAATAAATACTTAAATATTACGATATTAAACATGCAACATTTAAAACTTGCTGTATCCACAACTAACTATATTATATTTAATTTTATCTTCTTCTTCACTTTAACTAAGCCTCCTCTGTGCGTCGTAAGGTGAATAATTGTAACTACACTATCTATGCAATACAATTTCAGTGATAACAACGATTCTCGCTCATCGTCGTAATCAAATTAGACATGCGTGTAGCCTCACTTACATTGTGTGGTGCTGATGGTAAGCGATTTCATTCAATTTGTGTTAATTAGGCTATAAAAGACAATGAACATTCATATTTAGACACGAATAAGCAATATGAAACATATTATTACCATTAGGAACGTTGCGCATTTTCTAGGCCGATAAAACAATGCTTGTTCGTAAGTGGGCCCGGCTAATGAGGTGTCGCAAATCATAAGATCAATGTAATGTGGCGTATCTTGGCTAGTGCTGTTTAACAGGTATAAGTAATATTTCGAAATGGAAAATTCTTTCTTTTTGTTGTTGACATATTATTATTTATATTACATAGAATTCAGTAGAATCCGGCTGTTATGTGAAGAACTATACCTACTGATTTGCATCGTTCTATTTATAACCATAATTATATGAATATTGTAATACATACTTCTTTAAATGTAAAACGTAACAGTGAAAAAAGGAATAAAGGATTTAAATATTATAAGTTTTTTTTGCCAGATTGCCAGATTCTATTTAAAAGACTGTAGGTGGAAGACCTTCCACTTTGGCTATTACAATCGTCTCTGATGGAGTCGTAACCGATTGTCACTGGCAACTCAATATTTAATTTGGACAGTTTTCGTAATATAATAATCTAAAGTTTGACAACTTTGTTTTTCCGATAATGTGACTGTATCATTTTGTTGTAACCATGCCGGTCCAATATTCGGTAGAAGCTTAAATGATTAATTTAGATTTCACTTCCCTTGAGTTTATGTATTCGTCTCTGTGTGTGTCCATGGCATCCATGACACAGGTAATTCTAATGTGGAGCAATGAGTGTGAGGTGTCTATTACAGTATTTTATATAAAATTCATTTTTATTAATAGTAGACGTAGTGCCCATGGGAACTTTAGTTCTGAAGTAGTTCTGCGATCCCAAGTAATTGAGAAAGCGGCAAAGTTAAAAGGCTTTCATTATATCATTCTGCGCGGACATTGACCACCTCAGTGGTATAGTGAACGAACGGGTCATAAGTAGGTATTATAATAAAATATTCGTTTTATCTTTTGTATATAAAGTAAACATTATATATAAAGTAAACATTTATTGATATTACGGTAACCTAAGAAAATATGTTATTCAATAAATGGGTAGATACGTAGGTACCTATAAAGTAACGACAATTTCAATGTCAGCTAAGTAGGTATGTTATTAATAAATTGAGTTAATTAAAACATTAACTTGAAGTATTCTTAAAAAATACAAAACTTTTCATATAAAGGCTTGGAATATTCTACTATGTGATTATATAACGCGGCATAACTAACATCGTGATGTTGCTTTGTGATGTATTTAATTGGATGAAAGTAGCTTCCATTTGGTTATTATAACTCATCCTCACTGAATGTTAATTTAAAAGGTTAAATTGAGCGAATAACTGATAGCAATCTTAAGTTATCATAATGTTAAACATTAGAGACATAAACTGTTAACTTAACTGTTTTTTTATTACTCGTAAAAATAATGAATTACTTACTAATTAAAGAGTTGACCATAGATTATAAACTTAATTAATGTGAAATACCATCACCAACTATGTATGAAAGCTAAGTAAACTTCTAACTTCTTAATATACTTTATTTTATGATTGAATTAGTTGTATCCTTAGTAAGTGAAATTATATTTATTTATCAGGAATAACAAAGTTCTCAAACCATACACCATTATAATATACCTATTCGATGTAGTTTCCAACAACAGATCTTTTGAAAAACAACAATAACTCCTCATTGGTATATACAATCGGAGCATCGAGTCACGTACTTGCGATTTTGTCTGTCACGAATTAACGTCCTTTTACAAAGGATTAGGTGATGTAGGTCATAGGTAAGTTCCATCTTTAGTCACATTACATAAAGGCAAGTAATATTCGTAATATAATATGATTGCGTATTTCTATATAATATTTAATGTTTTTGATAAAAGATCAGTAACTTAAATAAAACATAATAAATATATCAACCGTTAGATAAACCTATAGGTTATAACCGTTATATAAACCTATAGGTTTATCTAACGGTTATTTATGCTATAGCATAAATAAATGTCTGTATCAAATCGTACTTATTATAGCATAGTCAAAAATATAAATTAATTCACTGCACAGGAGAATGAAAAGTTATACTTATCAAACGAAAAAAATAACATTCAATTCTCATAAAAAAAGGGTTTTAAAGACAAGTTTCACTACTTTTACTTCATTGCTTCATTGACTACGTAAGAGTAAGGTGTCCATGGTGTTAATTATGATTTATGTAAATTTACAATAGGACATGGCACGGTGGACGAGAGAAATCCGCGCTCTTTGTAAATGTAGAGTTAGGGCTGTCAAATAACGTATCTAAACAAAAAATTAAAGCTAAGTTCGCGGTAGGAGTACCAACCACTCTTTACAGTTGTTCTTTGATGCACCTAACTAAACAGATGGAAAAATGATAATACGGAATACGTATGGAATATGAATGAACGCAATAATGCCCATGGGAGGCCCCATTCTGTACCTTTATGCGACAACTTTTTCACGAATTGCAGTGCTTCTTGTTCTTGATTTGAATATCTACTCGTAGATTGATAGGAAAATAAATGATCTCCTATTCATTAAGGTAAATTATATGCTACGCCTTTGTCATTTAGTGCTTGACAGGAAATGTATACAATGATTAAGTACTCTGTACGTCTCCGGATATAACTGTACATTATGATTTATTATTTTATTTATTGTAATTAATATTGTTTTATATAATTGTATAATTTTGTTTTTTAATGGATCTTCCTATTTATTCGGTCTTATCACCTTATAGAAGCATGTACTGCCCGTAGTTCTTGATGCGTATGCGCTTTTTAAAACGAAAGGAATCTGAAAACCCTGCATTGAACTCTCTTGTTGAATATGTTAACATAAACCATTACCATCTCCACGAAATATCGTCTTAGCGATCTTAGATCGAGTTCAGATATTGGTTACATTTCGTAAAGAACATGCTTATTTGCCTGACGCATCTTAATTCAATCGTTATGTCATTGACATGAATTTGTGCTTGCCTGACGAATGACTGACATAGAAAAAATTTATTGTCTTAGAATACAAGTAAGTTAATTTTATGCCTTCCGTACCTACCAGATAGATCGAGGTGTTTTTGTTTATACCTATTTTATAAAGTCAGTGGCTCTGTTGCATTAAAATTAAGACACAGGTTGTATTGCACAATAAAGGTCAGTCAGATGTATCTTTCTGTGTCAAAATTCTAAATTTCCGGATTTACCAATCAAAATATTACGTCAATTCAGAAATGTGAGTAAACAAACGCTTAATCATCATTTTATCTTAGCGTCTTAAAATACTTGCGTAGCGTGAATTTTTTTTGTGACTAACACTATGTACTTTACTACAACAGGTTACAGGGTTTAAGTAAGTTGGAACGGTTGAATTTTTACATTATCCGTGTTTGCAAAAATACCTACAGTATTGTTGATATACCTTCGGTTTTCGGTTTAAAAACCTAGACATAGCTGCAGTCTGTGTAAGATGTAAAATTATGATTCATGTGCTTTTCGAAAGAGTTAATTCATATTTGAAGTAGGTAACTATGTCTGATTAAAGGTTCTGTCTTGACGAACATGACTCCGAAGAGAGTTTTCTATGTAATCATATAACATATATTGCAGTAGAAGAGTAATAAATAGCCAGCATTACTCCAATAATACAATGAACTACATAGGGTCGTTATCCATCGCAATGCCTCAGGCGACGACGCGACGTCCGTATTGCTTGCCATAGAAAGCCTCGATCCCGACCGCCTACATAGAAGCACTTTATTTTATTACCTACAACACCTCACAACGGTAGGCTCTATTGTGGAAAACGTTTTCCCATTTCTCTCTATTCGACGTAATGTCTGCACGGAGCGTGCCTCATTACCTATTGTCAAGAAGAAAGACGTGTGTTGCAATAGGCGAATGTCGCGGTGCTTAAATTTAAAATTGGATATTTACTGCATATCTTACAGAAATAAATTTGTGAACCGTGAAGATATCTCAGTAATATCCCTTCACAAAAATGTTATTTTGTTACAATACAATGTTATTACAAGTTTTGCTTATAAAGTATTTATTTATAAAACCATCATTCACGCAAACGCGTATTCGCGCAGAACTGAAATAATGTAGCGTTCGTAACCAATAAATAAATATTTTTATGAGGTTTAAATAACTTAATTAGAATAAAATAAGTATTTAAGAAATTTTCTTCGACGTTATTTTCTGCAGTGGTGGCATAATAATATTATTATGGATTGCCTATAGCAAAATTTAGTCACATTTGAAGGTACTTTTGGTAATTATCGTTCAATATTTTTAAATCACATAAGTGCTCTACTATAATGCGTTCTTAATAAAGGTCAAAAGCAATTTATCATTTTATGACGTAAAATTATAGAAAATTTTCAGAGCGGTGCTGTTGTGCAACCGAGGATCGGGTCGTTGGTGTAATCGAGCCTTATTTCGACTTTATAATGGTACGACACGGTGTCAGGTGGAGCTTGAGGCGGTCTCTGCTCTTATAATTATTATCGCTGAGTTTCGGCCGCTATCTGCTTGCACAATGTAAGGCGCCGGGTAATTGGTATACGATATGATACATCGTGCGTAGTGCGTGTGAACATAATTATTGTGCTTATTATCGTAGTAGAAGAGGGCATTACATAAAGAAATATGTCATACAAACCTCTAAATGTAGTCAAACTAACTAACTTTTTGTTTGAAATATCTTCTGGAAAAGGAAATCTAAAATGTTCAATTTTTTTTTAATCTTTCCTTTTTCTAGAAAATTACAAATAAAAATAAATTACATTTATGCACATTTTATATTTTAAAAAAATATTTATTTCGTTTATTGGATTTAGAATTTAGAACAAAATACATATTGTTTTTTCACTTTGGTCAGCAACACGCAATTAACAATAGCAAAGTCCTTTGTTTGCTTCTAATTAACGAAACACATAGCTAACTATTAGCCGTCGCAAGCTTAGCTTCACAAAGCCTAAGTGACTAATGATGTAATGTCAATTGGTATCATTATGTCACGTTTAGTTCTCGTTACTCAAAGACTAACATATTAGGCATTCAAAGATTTGAATCGATTTGACTATGAATATGTAATCGATTGATACATGAGAAACGAATACGATATACCTCCTCACGACGTTTGTAACAAGAGTAGGTACCAAATCTTAAAGCTATTGAAAGTGAAATTCCTGCTTTGTTGTCAAACCGCCTTATGTCATTATGTACCCATTGTGTGCACATAAATGGCAGTGTTGATGTCACATACGGTTTGCAGAAGGTACGCCTACGTCTCGTCCTATCCGATGGTGGGTTTGTTTGGTTTGTTTAAACTCGTAAGTGTTCATCAGTGGCTTATTTTTTAAAAACGAACTATAGAATAATATGTCTTATATAACATAAATATACTCTAATTATAGGTACTCTGCTGATACATTAAACTGCTACTAATATTTATATTAACCAAAAGAAAAATAGCGATGTCGTTTATCTTTAAGCAATATGAGCTGTCAAATTAGAATGAATGTTTCTCTCGATTTCTCGAGAGAAACATTCATTCATTCATTTAAGCTTTCGCTTTAAAAGTGCATTCGTTATATTGGTATCTCGGAGGACGATCACCGATGCACTTTGCGGGTCAGACTCACGATTTCATCCCAACGCAGTTGCGCGGAAGAGGCCGCGCGCCGCGCCGGGACCAAGTTCGGCCGGTCTTCAACTTTATTTACGATGATCCAAAAGAGGTCATAATTGCCAACTCTGTGTTGCAAAAATAGTAGTAGGTACATATTATTATATGACTTACAATTTTCTTTTAAATTACAGCTGTAAAATTAATAATCTTTAATTGTGTAATTAGCAAAAAAAAAATAGGGAGGAATCATAATTTCTTGCCTTACTTAAAATAATATATGTATACAAAACATGCTGCAATAAATCTGATACAACGTATCTGCAATCTTGTGTGAATATTTCTTAATATGACCAATTAACATGACATTTTTGTGACCTTAAAAGAGCAAGCGAAAAACTTAAATTTTTGGTTTACAATGAGATTGTAATATAAAATGACACGATAGTATTGCGTGGGTTTGTCTATGTAGGTAGGTATTACTTATTTAAATGTAGGCCTAAATATTTACAAACATATTAAATTATGAAAGTGTATAAGATCATCGTATAAGTATAATTAGGCTAGTTATTTAAATAAACTACATATTATTTTAGAATCGCCTACAAAAAATTTTCTGTGGCTTTTGTTAACGCATTGTACTAATGTTATATCACCCAATCATAAGTGCGTCTCAGCTCTTTATTGATTTTGGCATTTGCTATGTCGATAGCGTCTTCTCCGTGACTTACTGTTGGAGAAAGCGTCACGTAACTCCGAAATGGACTTTTGTAGTTACTTCAACATTCGTTAATATGAGTAGGTGTAGTTAGTAGTAGGTACCTACATTACATTATTTCTCATACCATTAATGTGTGGGATCTAAACTTAATCACACCGATTAAGACGTAGCTAATAAAGCTGTCGTCGTCGTGAAATTAACTATGCGCCGAAAATAATATTTAATACTTTTGAAGAGCCGATATTGTACTTTCTACAGTTAACTTTGTTTTCTGATCTTAAGATTGACAACGAAACCCTTATTTTATTTAGGTACCACATTCTAATCAACTAAAGCTTCGTCGTTCGTTTCATCCATCTGTCTGAACGACTTCTTTTGTCAAATTGTAAAATGCTCTATAAATCTGACTGCGCTTCAATATTCGACATCATAAATATTTAAAATGCATCAGATTCGTGAATATTATGGAAATGCGATTAGAACGTCGTGAAGTGTACCTACATATTCATAACTGGATGTTACGTATGTTAAATGCTCTTCGCAGTTCATATTATGTGAGCTGGTTTCTAGTGAGTGATCTGACTGACAAAGCCGGAAGCATTATAAAAGTCAGTTTTTAATCCTTTCCGTAAAATAAGAATAGTGTTATTTGTAGAAATATTCATGTACCTACCTAGTACCTATAATGCCTTCAGTTAAATTCCACGAGTAGGTACCTACGTAATATATAAAGAATAGAACACCATCTGGGGTTCATTCTTATTTTACTCGTATTATTCTAGCTTAGAGATTTGATATTATTAAATACATAGATACATTGACCTCTGATTGATAAATTACTATAGCATTCTTTCGGCTTATTACAATATCACGTGCCTACATAACGAGACAAAGGGCGCCGACCTTCTAATTTAATGTTTCATCAATGTGTCCGCTGGCAACAATACGATCTACTTGATTAATTATTGTTATCGTCAATATTGTATTGGTGCGAGAAGATGATGGAAAATCAGAGTTGATACAGCGAGATACCGACAGTTAGCCATAAGAGCTTTGAAATTACTTTGGTCAAATGCTTATGTAAAGGGATAATACAAATAAAAATTGCCGTTACCTGATTTTTTTTTCAAATAGCTGCTGTATCCTTTCACTTTAATCTCTAATGCTTTATCTCTTCTCTCCATGTTTTTCTGAAAATATATCTGAAAGAAAATTGAACCATTACAGGAATTCAGTTAAATCAATGGCCACAGGCCAGAGG
>DWQL01000164.1:0-18939 GCA_018231265.1 Noctuana haematospila | reverse complement strand
TGCGACCTCAGGCAAGACACGAGCCTGCTTGAGGTTGGATGTAGATGTCCATGGGCGGCAGCGACCACTTAACACCACGTGGCGTGCATGCTCGTCTGCTACTTCATATCACAAAAAAAAAAATTGTATCTACCAATTGATCTAAGTATAAGTAGGTACTAAAAATAGTAAAAAATCCACTATGATACAAATTAAAACGTAGAAGCAATTAATAAAGAGATATAACTTGAGTTTTCTTTCCTGTATTTTTAGCTGTTAAAGTTAGCATAAGGACTTCCAACTAAACATGACAGCTTTGTGAACATGGTTTAACATAAAAATATTTTTGCGCAGGCATACATACAGAGTACAAAAACTTTTTTTGTTGTATTTTCAAGAGACACGTGTAAAAATGGAAAACAGTCTGGCAGAAAATGTTGTGAAAATGCTCGCGATTCATTTAATTAACATTTTGTTTATCAAACAAATGATGTCATAAGCATCAGAGCTATGTTAAAAGGCGATAGTTCAGTATTTTCCTATTTGCAGTTTCCGTAATAGATATCTATAGGTACTCGTATATTTATATGATTCTGCAAGAGTACCTTACGGTAGTTACTTGAGGGGTTTTACAGAATCCTAAAAATACTTTACTCCAGAAATTATTTTGAGAAAATAAATTGTGTTTCATACTTTGAGACGGGCAATAAACATAAAAGAAAAATTGAGTCCTGTAACTCCTATTCTCATAGTCGACGATATCGACCCTTTGTGGAGGATTTATGACTACACAAGTAGCCCCTCAGTTTTATAGTTTTTCATTAAGTTGTGTGCTGTAAGAGTACCGAGGGGTACTCAATTCTGTATTTTTTTATACTATGTGTGCAATTAATCTTCGTGAATGTACCTACCTAATACAAAAACGTTTGAAATGAGATTTAAGAACAAGTTTTACTTGACTCTTAAAATCCGAATACTGCTCTGTCCTCCATAGCATAGCAGTACATAATAATTATAATTTTTATTAAATACTTTAAATATTTTCTACAAAAATCTGCGAGAAAATTCTCAACTTATGTTTATCTACGTAGGTATTCACGAAGGCGTTCGCTGTCCAGACATGTCATTACCGTTTTATTATGCACAAATAAATCAGACGCGACGCAGATGACTCTGCCGTTGCCTATTATTAAGTAAAGTACGTTGCTTGATAAACATATTTTGTTTGGAAAATTTGTTTTGAAAAGTCTTTTTCGATTCTTGAACGAAACAAGCACATAAACTCATATTATTATACATAATAGTTAAGTGTTAACTGTTAAGTTTATACTGCGGACAACAGTGGGGTCATGTTCATACTATTGTCAACATCGACATGATGTATTAAACTAGCAATATAAAACAAATATTAATTGACAATCATAATAATAGGTTAGAAATAAAAATGATTAAAGTTTTATATAAATTATTAAATTAATAAATGAATTCATATGTCCATTTCCAGAGACAAAAGATGACCTTTTTTTCTCTTTCTGGTCCGTGTTTATAACCAGGATCCTCTATAGGCACCTATATTATGAATGGCAGAACTACAAACTAAAGTGAATACTCATATTCAGAAGCTCGAAGCTTTGTTGCGAGCAATTCCATTCAAGAATGAAATTCCATCCTCATTAAATTCCGTTTTAGAGGTAGGATAAATTAGATTGTCGTCATTGGTGTTCTAAGTTTTACTTTGGAATAATAAGTTCCAGTTTTCAGAACATATCAGTCACTGCTATAAATAAAAAGGGTTGCAGGCAAGACCAAAACAATATATTATGTATTTATGTAAAATATTTTATTATACTTACTTACTTTCTACGGTGTTCAAATTCTTTTATTCCTTCTGTAAGTAAGTTATCAATCTTCAACAGTACCGCTAAATTAAGTAATAAATCTCCAACTAAAGTATTAAACGTCTTTCTCGACTACCGCTACGCTTTTGGAAAGTTTCCACTAAAGAAATGGGATACAGCGATTAAGTTCATTAAAACAACAATGTGCACTGTTAAACTTGTAAGGCAATTAACATTTTCAGTCATAATTCGTCCATTTAACATTTTCAGATTGCCTGGATGACGACGGAGAAACCTTAAACTGCGTAACCCAGAAAGTGTAGAAAGTGGATACAGGTGTTTCTTATAAACAGGACAAACTATTTAGAACAAAATGATTTATTAGTATTAATTAGTATACAGATTGTTGGTACAAAGGAACTGTTTATTAATAAATGGAAATTTTACCAGCAGACCTGGGAAACGAATTATAACGTTATAATTCGTTCTATAGAAACCTTTGCGTGCAGACTTATTTGAATTCTCCCTTAAATCAGTTTAATTTAATGGTTTCTGTACACAGTAAAATTGTAAAAAGATCTACTTATAATATAAACATGCAAGACCACAACCACAAATAAAATTAATTCACATTTCACACACACAAACCTTGAATAACAATTAACAGAGAATCGCTTGAGCACTGCAGCCCACAAAGGCAATCAGATGCAAATATACGGTTATCTCGCGCTATACATTTGCATTTAATTTCCCATCAACGCTTCGTAATTGCGTCACATTAATATTCGTGGATGATGGAATGAAAGTGCTTTATTATGCGGTGGTAAATAAGCTTATACTGCATAGGTGTAGGAGAGAAAGCCAGTGCACACTCCAAGGTTTCGGTCACCGATTCAAGAGTCGATAGAGCAATTGTATCCTGCCCAAGGCTCGCTCTACATAAATATTCCTAGCTACGAGCTACGCCGATGCATATAAGCAGCTGATTTAAATTGATTCTGGTGTACAAAATAATGGTGGTTGGTGGTTGAATTGGTGAGCGTTAATGGTCATAGTTTTACACTTGACGAACCGTATAGTGTAGCGTTATTATACCGGTCCACCATTTAAAAGATCTTGGGTTCGATTTTGGGTGGAACAAAATTTCAAATGATAAATTTCTGTTTTTCTAGATTCTAGTTTTTTGGGTCCGCTCTAGGTGTTGGAGTCTTTGACGATGATAATGTTTGTTACAGGGCGATGTCGCTAGTGCCGCCAGGGGGTGCGGACTCCCCGAGTCCGCGGCGAGCGGTCAGCCCCCTTCTCGAGTCCCGACGACCACACTGTACCCTTGCCTGTGACTACTGTGCTGCTATTCTTGAGGATAAATTTAAACGTGAGTAATTGGGTGTGTTACTTCATTCACACCACAAAATAGAATAGAAAATTTATTTGTTTTACAATAATTAGAACATGTTCAAGGACACTGCAATGTTTTTAACCAAGTTAAGATAATTTTGCGTTAGCTAGAAGCATGTTTTTTTGGACACAGGAAATGCAGATATGCGGAATCGTGGCACATCACCCCTATCGGCGTCCCCGCGTCAGTCTCTCACCGGCGAGCCACCATGGACACTTCCCGAAGACGACAGGCCTGACTTTTCGGCTCTAAAGGAGAACATTCAGAGGATCAATAAGTACGTTAAAGTTTTTATAAACAACTAGCTGCGCCCCACGGTTTCACCCGCTTTAAGAATTGAATTCTTACCCATTAAAAATAAAACATCATACTGATTTTCATGACAATCGGTTGAACGGGGCAGAAGTTGCTACTCTGCAACGCCACCTGGTGGCCACGAGTTACATCTATGAGCATATTATACAAACCTTCTCTGTGAAAAAATACATATAGGTATATATACCAATTTTCATAATAATCGGTTTAGTAGTTTTTGAGTTCATCGATGAAATACAGACAAACATTCATTTTTATATAGAAGACAAGACGCCTCATGATAATTGGACACCGACGCCTTGAAACACGGGTAACACTACAAAAGTCACGCATGCGTTGCCGAGAGGAGAAAATAACTGTTTTATTTTCTTTACTAAGAACCTCATTTCCGTTACATACGAGTAGTTCGTCGGAGATGTCCCTGCGGGTAGATCGTTCCATTACCTCGATGTAGATGGTAAAAGTAAGCATCTGAATCCAATCTTAAAGGAACGCCGTAGATGTAGATGGAACTATGGTGATTTAGTTAGCAAAGAAACCTTTTACTCATCGCAATCGAAATAAATAAATAACGCTTCACAATCACAGCCCCACACTAGGATTCCTCGTGTATTGGGTGCCATGGACACATACAAAGACTACTACCCGAACACCCAGACCAAGAACAGAAAGCTAAATTTATCATTTAAATTTCTGCCTCGCCGGGGATCGAACCCGGGACCCTTTGAATGGTGGACTGGCGTGATAACCACTATACCACGCGGGTCAATATCAATAATTTTTTAAATAATTACCAAGTATTTTTTTATTAACGGTCACAACCTACCTAAATCTTAGTCTAATAATATAATACTAAGAGTATTAGTATTTATAATCCATGGTCTTAATTAGACGCTTATTTTTGTTAGGGACTGCGAAACTTCCACCCGCCTCGACATGCTGCTCACGCAAGTTGAACAGTACGCGAATAATTTGGAAGCGCTAGTTGAAGAAAGAACTTCGGACTACTTGGAAGAGAAGAGGAAATGTGAGGAGCTGCTGTATCAGCTACTTCCAAAGTAAGCAATGCTGTCATACTTTAAATACATTTTATAAAAAGCGAAACTAAAATTCTTTACTTACCTGATTACCGCCATTGATTCGTCGGACATTTGAATCGAATCATAAAAGTATTAGTAGTTTTTGAATTTTTCACAGTTTTACGTTCATTTACAACTTACTAGCTGTGCCCCGTGATTTCACCCGCCTTAGGAATTGTAACGTAATGCTTGATCGCCTGCCCCATGAATGTAGCTATCATACACAAAGAATTTTGCAAATCCTCTTGTAGTTCCAGAGATTAGTACGTTCAAACAAACAAACTCTTTAGCTTTATATTATGAGTATAGATTAGTAGTTCACCTTTATGTTATGTCCAAGAATATCTCAATAACATACGTACATAAGGTCAGTTGAGCAAGGTTAGTCAGACAATAAAAAATGGAATGAAAATCCCATGACATACTCGTATTAATGGCATTTGTAGTGTTGGAAAAAAGTTGTGATCGATTTTGAAATATTATAACCTTTACCTGGTTATTTCCATACTTTTCAGAGTTAATAAAAATGATAAATTACGTGTTATAAAGGATCCTATAGAGTATAGACAATGGCCGAAACATTTCTTATCTGTATCTGGTTCTCATTTGGTTTTGGCTTTATAATGGATGTATAAATGAAAGTATGAGTGAATATTTTGAAGCGTATTTTGTTGTTTGGCGCGGCTATAAAGTATTTAGTATAGTATTAAAGGTTATAGCGACATTAATTACGATTATCGCGATTCGAAGTAGACGTAACAACTGATAAATCATCCCAATCGTGATCCAATTGCCAATCGCAAGTCAATGAGTCGAATGGAATGAGGGAACGATAGCGACGCGTGAATAGTTCGTTGATTCCATCGCAATTTGTGAATTGGTGTTTATTTGATGACTTTTACAGATATTTACGTGTAGAATAAAGAGGAAATTGTTATTTTTGTCACCTTTTTATTGGTCTGTAGTCTATACTATGATTGCTGGCTAAACAAGTTATTGGTATATAATGAAAGAAGTTTTCCCCCGTGACCAAAAAGGGAACATTAACTTAATAACTTCGCGTTACTATCTAATTGTTTTATTGATGGGATTGGTTCATCGTACTATACTACAGCGTACTGCGTACTATATCATTTAATACTATCTACTACTAACTGCTATCAATCAATCCGTATAAATCAATCCGTTTGCGTTAATCAATTAGATAGGCATCTTGAGTAGCTACTCTAGTCCGTGTTTTTGTCACTCGTGGTAAACGTACTCTGACGTCACATTCCTGTTTTGTAATAGGTCCGTGGCCTCTCAACTTATAATGGGACAACCAGTGATGGCGGAGACATACGACCAAGTGACAATCTACTTCAGTGATATCATTGGCTTCACACAACTCTCCGCTGAGTCCACACCCTTGGAGGTCGTTGACCTGCTCAATGACTTGTACACCAGTTTCGATTCTATCATCGAGAATTTTGATGTCTATAAGGTAAGATGTTTGGTGGGTTATTTAGAAGAATTATCCGTGTCAATGGAAGTTGATGTTACAGTCATGTCGGTTTAATACTAGTGTTTGAGAATTGATAATATAACTTTCCCAGCATATTTTTAGATTTAAAAAAGTGTAGCTTAGTAAAAATTTTGTTATCTTTTTAAACACCTACTCTTTTTCTGTCATTCCATACAATTAGTTAACAAAGTTCTAATAAGTATTAAAAATATGATGACACATTTTGTTATAGAAAAACATCAGCTGAAACGACATTATTACATAACTATTAGGCCAATAACAGTTATTCACGCTATCCATTTGGGACCTGTGCTTGTCTACTTTAGGTACAAGTACGTAGTTATAAATAGAGGACAAATTCATTGTTCGTTAATTAACATTTTTGTGTTGGTTACAAAAAAAAAGAAACCGTACATCCCTGCATTATCTCATTCACGTCCGTTCATTTCTCCACAAGTTTAAGTTTTTTTAATCCCTGATCTGTCAGTGTAATATTTTTTACATTTTGAGTCTATTTCTCGAATATAATTTATGACATCGATTTAGTTTTTTAAATAATTGTTTTATTGGTAGGTGGAGACAATAGGAGACGCGTACATGGTTGTGTCCGGTCTACCGATGCGCAACGGCAATAGGCATGCGGCTGAGATCGCGCGAATGTCCATCGCCCTGCTGAGTGCCGTGCGAGTCAAGACTGTGCCTCACAGGCCAGGGGAGCGACTGCTACTTAGGATTGGGATGCATACTGGTAAGTTTCCATAGTAATATACTCGGATTAAAGAACTAATTATTCATTTTGTCATGTGTTCTTTCATCATTAATATTCATAGGTCATCTTGAAAGACTTTCGACTAACCTGAGGAAGAAGTAACTACCCGTAGTATTAAAAATTAAACCCAAGATATTTCATGTTACTTCAATGTATAATGTTATTGGGATGTGGCTCGATATTGATTATGTTTATTTAATGTTATTTTTATTATTTTCAATATGTACTAAATTTTTTATTTTGTTTACAATAATATAAAACTTCCATGCCTACATCCTTTTACCAGTTTATCCTCCAGTTTTCGAACATGTTTTTAAACTGAATGCAAAATGCACCCTGTTATTGTAAACGTTTTAGAGCTCATTGTGAATATTTTTTTTTAATTCAATACCATGCAGTTTTAATTAAACATCCAAATTAATTTGGTTGCAAAAGCCTAAAATGGTTTGTCCGCTATATCAATGTTTATTTATTATTTGACCAGGTCCTTGCGTGGCTGGAGTGGTCGGTCTCAAAATGCCACGTTACTGCTTATTCGGAGACACGGTAAATACAGCATCGAGAATGGAATCGCATGGCGAAGCACTGAAAATCCACGTTAGCCCTAAAACTAAAGAAATTCTGGATCTCTACGATTGCTTCGATTTGGAATGCCGAGGGGAGATCATTATGAAGGTATGCAGTTCTAAATCTGAATTCGCTTCGCTGCCGACTACGCCGTATTTGTTCATAGCAATTGCTTGATTGGGTTGGGATTTGCATAGAGTTCAGACTGTTAGTTTTATTGGAGGAGAAAATATTGACCGGCTGAAATGCTGAAACTAAAACTTGAGGTTCTATTTGCTTTATTGACTATGCAGCTTTATTCATGGAAACTTTCTTGACTTTTTTATTGTGATGTTTTTAACTTAAATAATATGATGTAAATATTTAATACTATTGTATTAAAGTTTTTTGGTTTATTGACTCTTTTTTTAACTCTCAGACATATTTTCCTTGACGCATGTGAGTCCTTTTTATTATAACATCGTCTTAGATAACTCTGTGTTTAAACCACATAGGTTTAACGTTTAAAGATTTTTTTATGTTTTTACCGCAAAATAATTTAAACAAATCGATTTATAAGTGCGGACAAAAGAAACGCGCTGAAAGCACCTTGTCGCAATGTCATGAAGTGTAACAGCATTTGTGACGCGTGACATTTAAAATATCAAGATGAAATATACAGACTAAATTGTATATATTTAAATCAATCTCGTAATTTAACCTTTCTTTATTATTCTTACCCAATACCTACCTTTTTGATATGAAATACAAAGAGATTATGTTGAAGCGACAAAAGTTGAACAGCGAACCATTCACGACTTTAGTTGGCTCGAATTTTCAGAGATAAAAATATTTCAAAAAGTAATTCAGTTTGCTCGTTCACAATGGCACAAGTTCACAGAGATAAAATCTTCAATTTGAATAGTATTTTTTTATTCAGTTTTATGAAGTCGATGCATCTTCTTTAGGTAGGTACTAGTTTTAGGCTTACGAGTGGAGTTAATCAATAACCGACATTGAAACCACATCGTACGTTATTTATGTACATATGTACATACCTACTAGAATTTTATTAGATACTTTGCAATTTAACGGAGTTTGAAACTGACTATTAATGGCGAGCTTTTATAAAATGATTAAATCTGTTTAGTATTTTTAATAGTTTGCCTTCTTTATAATGAATTTAAAAATATGAATTTGAAAATATAATTTGCATTTTATTTAAATTAAGCATTGTTCTGCAGGGTAAAGGTAAGATGACTACATATTGGCTGCTTGGAGAGAAAGTTCCACAGCAGACACAAGTTGAAAGCGAAGAAAGCCGCAATCAGACCAACATCATAAATAACCCAAGCATCACATTCCAAGGCCCCGACAGCCCTGCTTCCCACTCGCTCACCCACAGCCAGAGCCCTGAACGCAACGGATCAAAGGAAAGCAGCAACAATAGACCTCTTGAAATTTTAAGTGAGAGAGACCGTATAAAACATGAGATAGCTACTTTCGTTGCGAAGGATCTCATAAATAATATCGATAGCGCTGTGCGTGAATTCAGGAAATCCCAAAGCGCAAATTTCTCGTCGGAAGCTAAAAATAAAACAGTTTGCAATGGTAATGAGAGAGGCCTAATCACTCCAACATACGATAAGGGTCTGGTGATTAATAAAGGTAAAGTCCGCGATGTTATTAACAAATTGAACAGCACTATAAATAATGATGGCAATGTAAAGGTGCCCGTTACTAAAGCAAAAACCGTAAAGAATGGAGACTGAGACCAAATAAGAGTGAAGGTAAAAAAATCTTCCTGTCCGGTCTAAAAGTTTTGAAAATTTCTATAAATATATGAATATATAAGATAAAAATAATAACTTAACGGCATTAAGTTACCAAAGAGTTTGTGCATAGCACTTGATAACGGACTAGTCATAACTAAAGATTTAAACACTATAAAATTATATAATTATTTTACTCATTATGGATATTCCGTAGCTGTGGGTGACCAAGGACCTGCTCCGAATTTTAGCGTAAGAAGTCATTGATGAGCTAAATGTAGTAATTTAAAATACTATGACATATTATATGTTTACTGTAGTATAAGAAACAATCGCAGAAGCGATTGAACAGAAAGCAGTAGTGAGAAATGTGTGTGTATAGTAGACCTTAATATTGTATTTTGTATTAGACCCCGTAGTGTTTTTACTGACCTTTTATACTTCCGTACCTTTCTTATTCATTGTACACCTACCTAAATCATTTAAGAGAAGATATTTATAAGAATAGCGCTATATACCTACTTTTATCCGTTTTCTAGCTTTAAAGTAACGCTTTACTCCATCTTTATGAGCTCAAAGTCATATAAATACTCAAATGTTTTACGCTTATACTAAAATATTTATTATACGTAGTCGTCATGCTTATTGAAAATGATTTTATAGATGTAGGATTAAATGATTGAATTGGAAATTTCCAGTTAACTTGAGAACGCTTAGGATCAAGCCACATAATTATTTTAATCTCGGCTAAGGGACCTTTTAATTAAACATTCATTACGTACGCTCAATATTTTACTTATAGATTTCCTTAGTGCGTTCTACAATATTATTATTATCTTTCACGTACGTATTTATAAGTAACCATTGATTTTATTCGCCCAAATATCTTGGACAGACTCTCCATTTTACATTATGTACCTACATTGTACACACTTATTCAATTCGTGTTCACTTTACGTTGAGATTGTATACACAATTTGGGTCTCGGCACTCTCAGCTCTATTATATTAAAGGGTCTGTCTCCTATTCAATGCCTGAGTAACTTTGAATTCGATTGTTGCGCTGACTGTAGCAACCTCTTTGGACTATTATACAATATTTAATGTTTACTTACATATAATTTCTGTGTATGTTTAGTTACTAAATATTGTGTTTTGTTGTTTTTTTAATGTTTAGTCACTTTTTATAGGTCTGTGAAAGAATGATAGATTATAAAGAAAAGAATATTAGATTATACCTTAAATATTTATACATTAAATAATGGTTAATTACTTAAATAACGAATACCGTTATCAGTTATTATTGTAATCATTTCGAAAAGTAATAGCCGGACAATTAGGACGAGGCCGAGATTAAATGATGCGTGACCCTTATGTCTATCAATTTTATTTTCTTCTATGAAGAAGTGTCTAGTCGCACAATTGTGCTCACTCATAGTTTAATTATAGGATTTTTAACCGTTTTTGATGTTTAGTGTATTGATAAATGAATTATTTTAGTTCGGAATAATCGATTAAGAATCATAATCTTATAGATTCTAATAGATGTAGTAGTAGGTTTTGTTGTGATTATACTGTTGTTAATGTAAAAGAGATTTATTCAGAGCTGTGACTTAATTCTTGTTTTGTTTAATTCTAAATGTAACAGTTTCAAGTTCCTTTGTGTGTTACAAGCACAGTATGTATCGTCACTATTTTTATGTGAATAAAATACATTACAAACATATATGCGTATGTTATGTTGTTTTCTTTTCGTCGGTTTAAAGCTTGTGTAGTGTCAAGTGTCAATTACGGGACTGCTACTGAAATACTGAAGGGATAGAATTAATTGAATGCAAGTTGTATATAATATACTAGCTGTGCCACGCAGGTTCACCCGCGTTAAAAATAGTAACGTAATGCTTGATAGCCTGTAACCTTCCTCATGAATGTAGCTATCATATACCTACAAAAAAGAATTTTTCAAATCGGTTCAGTAGTTCCTGAGATTAGCGCGTTCAATCAAACAAACAAACTCGTCAGCTTTATATTATTAGTATAGATATTTGTTATACTGTGTGGCGCGGTGTCTCGTGCGTAAACACCCTTAAGTAGTTATTCATTAATTTTAAAAAGTTGTTTGGAATACACAGAACAAAAGATTCGTATTTCAAAAGAGTTTTTTAGGTTTTCAGTAAGTTTCGGTTGTAAAATAAACTCGGATAGGTATTCATTTCAAACAAAAATAAAGAGGTGTAGAGTATAAATCATTTTGAATTTCAAAACGCTTTCTAATTTACTCCTGAGTAAAAAAGTAGGTACAATTTGTTGGTCTTGAAGAAACTGATTGTTTTGTTTGAGTTAGAATAAAACAAATAGGTACCTATGTAGTTACGTTGTGATACAAATTGTAAGAAAGTAACAAGAAATAGATATGTTTTGATATTTTGTACATTGTGACATGTGACGGGATAAATGATGTCTACTCTAATCTTAAATGGTACTTTATTATTAAATAGTAGACGTAATATGCCTGCAACCCTTTTTATGTCCCACTGCTGGGCACGGGTCTCTCCCCACAACCGAGGAAGGCATAGGTAGGAAGGATAGGAAGTAGATATGCAAATACCTAATAGTAACAAATGCTTAGAAATGTGTACACCTCATACTGTTGAAATTTGTACGTGTATGTATAGCGATGAAAAAAATATCTCTGTTACCTCAAATTAATAACGCTTCCTGCTCGGAGCGAAATCTCGAACCTTTGAACCCTGGATTTATGTCGGGTTCACAAATTGGATTTATGTCTATTTCATTACGTACCCCTTTCTTATGAATACATACAATAATACAATTTTATTATACAATATATATTATAATATTATTTAGTATAGTAAAACCGTTCAAAAACGTGTTTGTACAACAGAATACCCGTTCACAATTCCTACAATTTCGCTTTGAGGAACAAGAACAAAACCCATCCGCCCTTCATATCAATATGTTTTTAACAATAAAAATATTCTTCCTTTTTGCTAAAGCTTCTTGTCTTATTTATTGTCGTTTGTGGCCATATGTGGCGTTGAAAAATGATTGTAACCGGTATATAGAAAAATATCTAAGCACATATTCAATGTTTCATTGCGTGATTGATCGACGCTCAGTTCCCGAGGGTGAAAACATTACCCCTAAACCTTTTTGAGTATTACGAAACATTATCATATTAAAACTGAAAGGTCACGATTCTGTAGGTACGACGAAAGAAGTAACTACAATAAATTCAGTTTTATTCAGGTGAAGTGTGAAATTTTCATTTGTGTAAACATTCAGCATTCAGCAATGTAGGTATACATTGAAAAAAAGTTAAACAATTACCTATCTCAATTACAACAGTCAGTAGGTATTAAATTAAATTTTCCTCTATAGTCGTAGTTTTATAGATAATGAGAAAAAAACCCATCCCATAACTCATAAACAACAATTCGCGGAATGAGGATTAGTGATGTACCAAACATTATAATATGTTGGATTCATACAATACGAAAGCGATATTATAATTCATTACATCACTAAATTGGGGACGTTTCGAATGCCCCTTTAGGTGCTATTTAATACCCCTGGACTTACATTACAGGGTATAGTATATAATTTGTTTTTTTTTTTATTTCGGATGTCAAATAAGGTAGGGAGGTAAGAAGACACGAATTGATAAAGGCTGGTATTTATTAATAATATTCATTTAGTACCTAATGCTGTTTAAAGTAAATAAACTGCCTTAACAAAATGTGCAGCACAGTACCTAAATATTATTTTATCGCTATTAAAATGGAAATATTTTTTTAAAGAAAGAACAAACATTGTTGCTGAACTTCATTCTGTTTAGAATGCCACGTTTCTTTACCAAAGAAAATTTATTTGATAATCTTTAGCATCCACGATCACTCGCTTCCAAAATTAAGATAGTTTCACTTAAAGTTCAGTATGTTTTGGCGTTGGCTCACTAGGCGGTACAGGGTAGCGGTAGTACTTCTTGTAAATTTTATCCCAGAACTGAACACGCTTCTCAATCAATGGAGATTCGATCAATTTCGGAACCTTGTCTAGAAGCATGTAGGGGGACCCGTTGGCGCCGGTCGGAGGCCATGCAGGAAGGGATGATCCTTCAGGGACTGGTTTACTAGAAATGTAAATACAAAACTGCATTTATTTCAGGTATATTTGTTTCTGTAGGTAATGTTGTTGGAATGTTTAAGTATTGAGATTAAAAATAAAAGATATTCGATCTACTTAAAAGTAATAAGTGCTTCTATTATTATTGACTATAACATTAGTTATTAAATATTGTTAGGTTAGGAATAATTTCATTCGGATATAATAAATAACGCATCAAACTCACGGCTCCACACTAGGATTCCCTGTGTCGTGGGTGCCATGGACACACACAAAGACAATTACACAAACACTCAGTGGGCTTAGTACGAGTTTTGACAGTTTAGAAAAACATGGTCGAGCTAACTATCATGCCATACATTGCCAACCTCGTACAGTACAAAGTTGCATTTCAATAAGAAAACGAGCAATGAATAAAATCCAGTTTTAGTTCTCCCCGCACTCGCTAGGGGCGCTGCCAGTAGATGTATTGGCCAAACCTAAACCAAATCTAGTTTACAGTAAACTGTTAAAACTCGTACTAGGCCCTCAGACCGAGAACAGAAATCCAAGTTTATCGTTTATAGTTTATAGTTTTAAGTGGACTGGCGTGGAACGTGTCGTGTGTAGAACGAACGGGTCGTCGTGGTTAAAGTGGTCGTGGTAAATACCTACTTAATGGTAGCAAAATATGATAACTAACTGTAAATGATTCTTACCCAGTTGTTGCAAAATTAAGCCACATTTCTCTTAATGTTTTTTTCACATTTCTGAATTCTTCAGATATATGGGACTCATCTACGTGTGTTAAATTTAGTCCGTCATATACTGCCATTGTTTGTGCACAGTGGTTAGCACCACGAATATTTTTGTATGGAATTATCGGACTTTCTTCGCCTACATAAGCATACTCGTAGAGATATATTTGATCATTACCAGCTTCCACTTGAAGTCTAACCGATCTAAGGGTCGAATAGGCAAAAAAAATATCAGAAAAGAAATCAATATAACCCGAAATGTTATCTTCATTTATAGGCTTCTTTCCAAAGTAAAATTGTTTTACTTTTGCAGCTACTTTTTCTTTTTCTTTCTCACTTTCAAACTGCAGGTCGGCGGGTAGAAAATCTGAAAACTTAGCATTCATTTGGTCCTTCCAAGATTCAAACAAGTTGATTCGAAACAATCCCTCCATATCTGAAAATCCGTACAGCATAGGACGCTTTTGATAGTTACCCTTTTTAAGAATATTGACTGGATTGTCGTCTAGAAATTTCTCAACACCTGTATCTCTTTCAACACAAGGGGAAAATTTAAAAGTGCTATCTAGTTCTTCGAGTAAACTAACTGAATTTAGTAAATCATAAGGTGCAGTCTTATAAAATTCTTCCAAAGCGAAAATGTCATCAACGTTACTGAAATTTAAGCGTTTTGCATAATTTTTGGCAACCTCAATAGGATCTGGCTGAATGCTAAATGCTGCTGTATTAGATCCACTCTCAGGTATAACTCTTTTGAACAAATTGTTTGCCATTTTTGAAAGGTGTAACAAATCAACAGCAGAAGAACCAGCGCTGAATCCCGAAAGGGTAACATCACTAGGGTTGCCTCCAAAGCTAGCAATATTTTCTTGCACCCATCGAAGAAGGGCAACCATGTCTTTCATGCCCGCATTTCCGGGTATGTCATTGGTACCTAAACAAAGAAAACCATGGACACCAACACGGTAATTAAAATTGACAATTATTGCCCGTTTAGTCATTGCCAAATGCTTAGGAGTCACTATGTTGGAATGTCCTACAACGTAGGCTCCTCCGTGAACAGAAACAATAACTGGTAGATTTTTTTCATCTGTTTCTGGAACGTAGATATTTGCAATGAGGCAATTTTCTCTTGCTTTATTGTAGTCATTAACAATGCCGAAATAATGGAACTGAGGACACACAATGCCTTTGTCAACAGCTTCGTAAGTATCTAGCCATACTGGTGGTGGTAGTGGTTCCTGAAATGGAATAAATGTTCTTTAAAATAACTAACTTACTTATATTGTCAGGTCTAGGTGATCCCGACCAGGAGTAGGTATATGTTGAATATTTTAAATGCACTGTTTTTGAGGGGTGTTGATTCTCGAACATACCGAAGTTAATTCAGGGAATGTAAACGTCCGCCTGCGTTGAAAACGTTTAGTGCACTTAAAATATCTTCCAAATATTATAATTATGTAGTATTGTCCGCTTATTACAAACAGCTTAACTTCGGCACACACAGATCAATTCGACGTTTTATACAGTCCACACGATGTACCTAAAATGTGTGCAAAGTAGTCTTGTATTTTTAATATCATGTTTTACAACCGGTTATGATGAATCTTGCTTTTTCATATATGAATGTTGTCTACTAATGATACATAATAAATATATATAATTAGTTATGGTTATATAATACGTAGTACAATAATAACCTTGAATTTCTGCGCGCCTGTAGGTGCTGTGGCGTATGGTATGTTATAGAACACATACAAGTCTCCATCAGGAGATTTGTAGCCGCGCACGGCCCCTTGATTGATCTTGACCACACGAGATTCCGCTTGCTCCACATCACCCCACGCGCGTGTCACCACACAAGCGAACACTAGAACCCACAACATAGTCACGGATCACGGTCTGCACACTCACAACACGGCTGGCCTAAAGCAAAGATTCTTTGTGAGTGATGAGATAATACAAATTAATCGTGTCACTTGACACGGTTTATTGGTATTATCTCATTATTGACTTAATCACAGTAAGTTTGTACCAGATACTTATCTGGTACGATAAAGATAAAGAGTACCTAATCATTACAAATCGTAAGTAAATTTCATACCTTCCCACAATTTACTAGTAAGCACTACGTAAGTTGTGAAGTTTTTTAATTCGTCATCGAATATAAATTAACACGTTTACGATGTATGAAGCGTTATACAGCATTATTTATTTTCTATCGGCTTTAGTGCAGTGTTGACTGACAGATAAAAATTCACAGCACTATAATATATATAAATTCAAATTTTGTTTTTAAAATTTTTTAGACAGAATAGTACAAAGAAATGTAGGTACTATTTTTATCCCTTTCTATCTCCAGCTCAAAATTGTTGGACGACGTTCCATTATGAGACTGATTTCTGGAGGAGGAGGAGGAGACGGTTGAGATTAGATTTCTGTTTCCATTCTGTAGTGTGTGAGTACAATGACTACTGTCTTTGTGTGTGTCCGGATACACTGATACTGATAGAGCGGATACGGTCCATGGTTCCCACGATCCTAGTATGTAGTAACTATAAGTGTGAAGTTGTGAAGCGTAATCTTTCAATTAGTGAGTACTAGCGACCCGCCCCGCCTTCGCACGGGTTCAATGCTGATACTAAATACACTACGGAAAAAGTGTGAACGTTTATACATAAACCTTTCTCTTCAATCACTCTATCTATTAAAAAAACCGAATCAAAATCCGTTGTGTACTTTTAAAGGTTTAAGTATACATAGGGATATAGGGACAGAGAAAGCGACTTTGTTTTATACTACTAGTATGTAGTGAAGCGCAAGCTCACCTTGTATATAAATTGGTCGGACCATAAGTGTTGTCTCACAGTAAACATGTTCTAATATCTAAAATCTCTCTGAGATCATTCTACGCCAGATTAACAGTAGTTATATTTTGTCTGTCATTTATGGGTTGTAAGTGTAAAGACAACAGTAGATGTTTTTTGATACTAGTATTTATATCGAGAATTGATTAACTAGATCGACTATCACAGTCGTTCTTGATTTGTAGGTACATTATAGAGTAGTTTGTAAGTCTGATTCATTTGTATTTAATTAATTAATTTATTTAGTTATTTATAAAAATTGTATTTCACTTAAATATCTGTTTCTGTTACAAAAATTTTCAAATGTGATCGTAAAACTGTTTATTTTTCCATTTGTTAACGTCACTCAATCTTTATTTTCAACCCATAGAGCTAATAACGTTTAGAACGATTGATGTAAATAAATTCCGTGACATGTAACGCCATCTATTAGCTATTTATATGCAACCGTTACAGTTTTAACCTTTGCGACTAGAGCAATAAATGATTCACAGCACACTGCTATAGCTTTTCGATTGAACTATCGACATACACTCAGTATTGGCGGCAAATTTATTTATTTAAATTAAACTCAACATGAATTTCTGTCTTATGTAATTTGTGTGATTTTTCAGTATTTGGACAGGCCAATCTGGATTTGGTTGATGAATATTTTGAGCAATCGAAACCCGGCCTGTCTTCCTATGCAGATGACCCAGAAAAGGTGAGAGTCTGATACGAGCAGTGTCGGGTCCAGGGTTTTATTGTGGGGAGGGTTACACCTGTGAGCTTTGACAGACCTTTAAGCAAGAATAACAAGATATCCAAAACTAAGATAAATTTCTTTTCATCTTCTCGATATAAGAGATTCAGTTGAACGTTATGTTTATTACGATATTTCAATTACAAACAACTTGAATGCTACTAAGAAAGGGGAATTGGGGGATGCTTGAGACACTTAGGTATACTGCCGTGGATCTGCCTCCACCGAGGATGGTGGATGGACCTGCCACGCGGTTTCACCCGTGATAAGAATAGTAGCGTAATGCTTGATAGCCTATTACCTTCCTCATGAAAGTAGCTATCATATAGAAAAATATTTTTTCAAATTGGTCCAGTAGTTTCGGAGCCTATTCAATACCAACAAACAAACAATCAAATCTTTCCTCTTTATAATATTAGTATAGATATAGATAAAGTTATCTTTTTTTCATACGATTGAAGATGACTTCAGTGTTGTAAGCTTCCTGTAAGTACTGATGGTAAGCTGTACGCGTGGTAACCTCAATTTACCTAACACCTACCTTTGTATAAATATATATGTATAGTTAATATTTCAAATTACACTTATTAAACGGTTAACAGCAGTTAAACGAAATAATTGTTATATCTGATAATATTTTGACAACGAGTTGCAAGAAACATCCATTAAGTTATTGACATATTCCTTTTACTTATGGTAAGGATAGCAATAGAGATTAATAGAATCATTAAATCTAAAAAGAAACTTCTTGCAACTGAATGTAAGACTAATAAATATTATTTATTTCATCATTTCTTTCCGCTTAATTACCGTGAATCCGCGCAAAAAAATCTGTGTTTAACCCTGGCGGACGGCTCATTTAAAATCGTCCCCGCCAATTTATTTCCGGGGCCAGACGCATTAACAAAAGCCCGCTTTGGCCCAAAAGAAGTCCGAAAAAACACGGGTCCCGGAACTAAGCCCAGCGGCTATCTAATAACATTTATTACTCGCCGGTCCCCAGCGTCCACTCCGGCCGCCTGATAAACTGGCGCCATTTTTACCGCCATATTTATTTATAGGTGTCGGTGCGGCGATAATGTCGATGCGTGAATCGTTCATTACGCGAACAGCCCGCGTTCGAACACCGATGCGTTTATCGCTGATTTGTGATAGTGCCACTATGAAATCACCACGTAACTACCGTGCATTCATTTACAATGCGCAATAATTGGTTAATCCGTTCGTTTAAAATTAAAAACAGTATT
>DWQL01000163.1:0-18942 GCA_018231265.1 Noctuana haematospila | reverse complement strand
AAGGGGTCCCGCTTCCAGGCCTCGGTGTCGCCGCAGTCGCAGCAGCCGCCGCCGCCAGACTGGCCCATCTTGTACTTGTGGTGGCGGTGCGCAGACACCTTGAAGCACTCCACGCACAGCACGCACGTATTGTCCATGCCTGACGGATGCCAATCAACCCATACAATACATGTATAATAATGCCTCACATTCATAGCCTCAAACTAATGGCCTCAAAATGGCCTCCGCATGTGATGCGGAGGGAAGAAAGTCATGTTACGAGAAGAGTGTTGGATCTGAATGTGGAGGGATACAAGGGGAGAGGAAGACCGAAAAGAAGATGGATGGAGTGTGTGAAAAAGGATATGTATTGTGTGAGAAAGGTGTGACTCTGGACCTGGTATGTGATAGAGATGAATGGAAGAAGAAATCCAATGAAGAATGTAATAAGGGCCGGCGAATAATGATGACTCATAGACTCGAACTAATATTCCCTGTATCGTGGGTGCCGGAAAAGAAATCAAAATTTTGCCCCGCTGGATACTGAACCCAAGACCCTCCAAACGACGACCCTGTAGGACACTACATCATACGGGTCGTCATTATGTAACCCTATGCAACTGAGGTCGACAGTGGTCGATATCCACACCTTCAATTGATTTTGGGATTCGACGAGGTCTAAAAATCGACCCTTATTACGTAACACAAGTTCTTATTTGAAACTTTCGAGATAGGTACTATAGGTATATAAGTTTCTGCTCAGAACAGAAAAGAGCGTAAAGTAAAGTACTTAGGGTACGCCAAAGTGTTTGTCAGTGGACCAAAATATCCTACTCGTAGATAAGTCTTTTTTCCCTTTGATCGGTCAAGTGTCATTCACTCACCACACTCTCGGCAGCTGTACGCGGGCTCGCCTTGCTTGAACACGCGTCCGCACAGAGTGGAGCGCCGTGGCGGCGCCGGCTGCGACGTCCCCGTCGAGCCCAATATGAACTGCTCCAGCGGTTGGATTAGCAGCTTACTAGCTAGCTCTTCGTCGAACGACCAGTCTGGCGTGAGAGACAAAATGCTTGGTAAATTTACATCCCGATAAATAATTATCATAAATGGTACTGGTTGAAGCCTACATAAATAAAAAATTACAGACACTACGAGTCAAATTAGCTTAAAATATATATATGTGAATATTTTGAACCAAATTTTAATATAATTAAAACTCGCGTAAAGAAAAAAACCGACTTCAAAACTGCCATACTTAATGCAAATTTGAATGGTTTTCTCATGGATGCCATTGTCAGAACTGGATCAAATTGAAACGGGACGGGCAGCATCAGTTTTCAAATAAAAAAGGAATCATCAAAATCGGTTCCCCCAGTCGAAAGTTCTGGAGTAGTAACAAACATTAAAAAAATGCAGTCGAACTGGGAAACTTCTTTGAAGTCGGTTAAAAATAAGTACCTGGACGACCGAGATTGACTCACTCACTTTTTGTAAAATCCTGCAATTTTGTGGAGAACTAATAAATACTAAATTTAATATAATACCTACTACAAATAAAATTCGTCATAACAAAGTCCAGCCGGCGTTCACACGTACCTACATGTTTTAAGAACCTCAATGTTAACAAAATGTAGGTCAACTTCAAAATGAGGTCGATAAGATTTAAGCAACGCGCAAATGTACAATGTCTAGTCTAATTCTATTTGAAATGTGTGATAAGTTTATTTAGAAGTATGCCATTGAACTTTGTGGCGATTCATTTAAGTCTTTTCAATGTCATATTGGTTTTGTGGTGACCATTATTAATTCTAAAGTAATATTGTGTGATTTTCGAATACAATTTTTACTGGATATAACAATATTAATCACTTAAATACTCGTACATACGTCTGTATGAAGCAAATGTGTGCTTTAGAACCCTCTAGACAGTTTTGTGACCGTTTTGTTATTGCTGATTCATCTGTATAAATACTAAAATTTGATCAGGTACTATTTTAAGCTATTAAGATAAACGTAATTAAAGATTGACTATAAATAAATAAATGCCGCTTCACACTCACTAAATTACACACTTTAATAAAAACTTTAATTGAAAAAAAATTGAGTTTATAGGGTAACATATAGGGTATGTTTCATTCAAGTCAAAAACCCTTAAAAGTTCAAATTTAATGGTGCAATTAAAAAGTGATCATTTAACTCAAACGAAACTACTCCTACATCGTCCCTTAAGTCTTATAAACCGACTTACCCAGACAAGTCCTATTGGGCTGCGGCGAGTAAATCCTGGGTACAGTGACCCGCCAGTGGTCCTGGAAGTGGGCCGGAGACAGCAGTCCCTCCTCCATCTTGGTCCTCCACAGCTCCACGACGGCGTCAGCCCGCGCCGGCAGCGTGAACCTGTCGGACACATCACTGAGAGATGATGATGGTGACCCCAAGCCATCTTCACTGGATGACGTGCGACATATTAGCTTCCCGCGCGGGGACACCGAAAACACGAGGTCTGATGATGTAGACGACGCTGATGATGTCGAACAATCTTTGTGCTCATTGTCACTGCTTTCCGAAGTTTTAGGCATATTTGCGCGGGAAAAAAGTACGAGCACATTTATTAAAAGATAAATTTCATGGTTTTAACATAGTGACAAAAACAAATTCGACTTTGATTTTGATTAACTTTTCGATATTTAAAAAAAAATTTAGTTGCGTTGCGTCTTTTCTTTAGCCCTCACAATGCAGACATACTATTAAATCGTCACCAACATAATGACGTCAAGAATTAACGTCTCCGTTCATCTCGTCAATCATAATTGGCACCATATCTATATTTTTACCGCCACACATCACACTTATTACAATAGACACACAGCAATCATTTTTTCTATTATTTTTTTAATTTAAATGTACAGATTCCTAATTTAAAGTAGCAAAAAAAATTCGCAATCTCCTATATAGCCTGTTTATCGCGATAGTAAACAGTATACTGAACGAATGGCTGGCGTGTCGCCACTGCTCTCGAACTAACCTATTTATAAAAAAAATATTCTTACACGAGTCTATCAGTCTTAAATAGAATTATATTGATTGGAACTTATCAACAATAAGGGCGAATCACGTGTGCCAAATTGTTATGAATGATAGATAATATATGCATCTATAATAGACAATAATTATATGTATTGGAAGTCTCTAACAAATAGCGATGGTGTATACGTGGCACTAATACTAGATACTAGTATTAATTAGAGTTTAAATTGAATATTAAATGTTCATTGAAGTGTTTGTTGTTGACATTGTTTAATAAATTCTGTTTAATAAAATCGATAAAGAAATCTGTAGATATATGCCATAATGTGTAATGATCACACAAAATGTATGAATTGGTTAATAAAAGTATCTCATTTGACTTGCTTGTCAAATACCCCATTTAACGTTCCGTTGCGTTCCAAGTGCTACCAAATGAAATAATCGTTGGTCACGAACAGGTCAATGCTTGAACGCATACTTAGTTTATTTTAAATTTCCCAAAGCATTTTTAAAACTGAAAAAACCTTGTAATAACACGCTGTTTATCACTCTTTGAACACATTAACCCGATTTTTTATAACGTGCAAAAAATCTAATTCGATTTGTGAACGGCCTAATTTTAGGGTAAGCATGAGTTCACACACGTAACGGAAACGTGGACTGAAATTGTACAAATCATTAACAAGCACATTTGTTGAACAAAGTCTGTTCTGTAGATAATTAAGTTGGCCGACTAGGATGGTACCACCACATCCCTTCCTACCGTGAATCTACAAGGAAGTAAAATATTGGAATAGATGTTTCTATTCGACCAATCAATGTGTGAAGTTGCCACGCTAGTTACTGTACTGAAAGATTGTATAGAACCATTTTCTGACATATTTTCTCTAACGCTTTCCTGTGTTCTATCCAATTTGAGGTTTCACGTAGGTAAGGTGTTAATGGGTTGCAGTTACCATTTCATATTTGGGTTGGTGGTAATATTAAGTGCCCAAATCCAGTATGCACGTATACTGGTGCATATAATAATTATTATGTACATTAAAATGTATGCACTCCTTACTCTGGCGAGTTAAGATAATAATTTTATTCCAAGTGAGTATATCCATACATTTTTAACCGAAGCAAAACAATTGCACCACGGTAAGAAGGGGCGTGGCGGAGGTTCCGATACATATGTAGCAACTGCCTGAGCAAAACGGGCAGCGCATGTATATTCGGAAACACAGCCTCTTACCAAAAACGGAGCCTCATGCGAGAAAACAAGAGTAAAAATACTATCGACGTAAATAACTAGTTGTATCCCGCGGGTTCGTAAGCGTTTTTAATAGAACTAGCATACACAAGCGGTTTCTCTCTCGTAAATTATAATAATAGCGACGGACAGAGACGCGAGAAAAATCTTAGCGGCCACTACTACCTTTTCGCACCGGAGAAAAAATCAAAAAGGTACCGCGGCGATCAAATTATATCACAGACTAGCTGTGCCACGCGATTTCATACGCGTTAAGAATTTTAACGTAACGCTTGATAGCCTTCCTCGATAAATGGACTATCTTACTCTAAAATTATTTTTCAAATCGATCCCGTACTTCCTGAGTTTAGCGAGTTCAAACAAAAAAAAACCAACTCTTCAGCTTTATATTATTAATTTAGATTTATACTACAGCTGTGGGGGCCTAATTAATAAGGATTTTGACAGTTTCGTTAAATGAAAACGAATGAACTGTCAAGCCATACATTATCAGTCATGTCATACATTGTCACTGTTCATCATACGAAATTTGAATCGAGTGTTTCATAAATTATAAAAACTCTACTAGGAGCTCTAAAAATCTTTATTATATATATATTTCTTATGTGCGTGTGTATGTCACTGAACTCATCCTAAACGACTGGACTGATTTTGATGAAAGTTGTTCAAGTTGTTCAAGGGGACTTGGGAATGGTTTAGATTCACAAATTAGTCCGTGGGAAAAGGTTTTTTTAATTGCAGACCAAGTCGCGGACACCAACTAGTATACCTATGAAAGTCCTATAAAAGGATAGTCAATTTCAAAACTTCCGTAGGTACTCAATTATTTTAGGACAAAAGTTTCATAGCGGAAGAACAAAATTTCAATCGACTATTTTGATTGTCAGGTCGTTGACACGGCGACTGACGCGCGACGCACTGGCAAGTTCATGTTTACAAAGTTTCTATACTGAATTTATTAACTTGAAAAAAAATTTGCCTATATTTTTTCAAGGCCCAGTTTAAGGTAATAGCGACTTTCAGACTACATATATCTGTTTGTTTTCACCGTTTTTCAAGTACAAATTCTGTGAACGTCTGTGATTTTATCACCACATTTTGTCAGGTAGGTTGTACAAATTTATCCTGTGCGACTTTAATAACAGACAACGAGGGACCAACAATATGTCTGCAATGACAAAACTTAAGCAAAATCCTGTCGAACAATATACAAAAAAATTATAAATGAAAAAAAAAACTTTTGTTTGCAAATTTACAGACGCTCTCATCAACAACCCGCCACTGTCCCACAGCTGGGCAAGAGCCTGCTCTCAAATATGTTCCCAGTCCGCCACGCTGGCCAAGCGCGGTTTGGTACTTAGACTTGTCTGCATAATTATGAATAGATAGACTACTGAAACGTTTGAAAGACATATTTCTAAACCATATAAGCAAAACAGAATGTCATCACAAGCTGATACACCTAATGCATTTTATTTTAAATCTTATCATCACTAGAACACGGTTAAAAATTCTTTATCGCTCTTCATTGCAAATATGGTAAACAAAAATCAATCTCTTTATTACATTGATAAAGTATCATTTTCTTTGTTACAGTGCACGGAAACTGGCATCGGACCAAGGAACGTTGAGGGCAAGTCATCTCGTACCAATTCCCTAAGACCTTGGACGACATTGAACTGTGGTCTACGACGAGGTCGCAGCGTAATACTGCATGAGGCAGACATTATGATTTTGAATCCTAGGCTATAAAAATTCAGAGATCTAAAAGATAATTAGACACGTTATGTAATTTTAACTAACTTACTACTCGAGTAATGCTTTACGTAATACGTTTACGTTATGTAGATCTTCGGAGTAATTGTTTCCGCTCTAAAAAGCATTTATTTTAAGTAAACCAAAATATTTCTATAGATAGTGTAAAGTAAGTAAGTAAAGTAACAGGTCAAAAATACTTACAGATACTTCTTTAAAAAGCAAAAGATAGCGATTTTGGCTTCAAAATAAAAGAAAAACTTTCAATAAATTATCATGCTGTGGCGTAGCGTGGGCAAGGGCGCCACTTTTTAAAGGACGGAAAGGAAATTTCACAATAAATAATAAAAAAAAGGTGACAATAAACGATTTCACACAAACGATTTTTTTATGTGAACAGTACGTGTGACTTAGGCCTTAGTCTGAACTGATCATTCATCAGTTACCTGTCAGCAGGTAACATGACTGCAGCGTCCTCTTCCATCGACTCGTCCCCTACTTCCACCTCCAACTGCATCGGTGGTGGTGAGCTCATCTCCAACTCGCCAAACGCCCAGTGGTCTGAAACATCAGTTATTTCAATGAATGATCGATTTAAAAGAAACTACTTCAAAAAACTTTAATTTGCTGAAATGGAGACAGACAGTTGATCGTTTTTTTTTTTAATAAAGTTGATCAAAAATTTCTAAATAAACTATCCATTAAGTAATATTCCAAAACGACGGCTAAAAGTTTCAAATTGAGAATGATAAAGGTCATAATCACCAGATATATGCTGGTAGGCAGTAGTGTAAAGTGAAAGAGTACCAAATTATTCAATTTATTCACCAACACTTCGCATACAAAGATCGCAGTCACGAATAACACACACACAGGGGTCAACGTACACACAACAACACAGAGAACACACAGATCAAGAATTCAAGAATGCTATAGAATAAGCGAACAATTACATGCGAAGAGGCTAATTGAAGCCAATTTAAATTTCTTCAGAAACCGCCAAAAATTTTGTTGAAGATCAAAATATACACTTACAAATACGAACTTCGATATAGGTATAATGAGATGAGATGAGAACATGGAGTTCCGAGATCTTTAGGAAAACAGGAAAGTTAGACCAAGGCAAGATACAATTGTACAACAGCATTAGGGAGGAAAATTATAAGTAAAATGTGGTCAGACAGACAGGCGTTATTATTTAATACCAAGAAACGCTAAAGCTCACAAAATCATGCTCATACTCGTGTTAACTCTCAATCTTGAGTCTACGACACACGTCCTACCAACGGAACTAAATAACAACGTAAAGGATTAAAATAGGAATGTGAATTGCGTGGACTATAGGTACTCGTAGTACCGTCGTTACAATATTTTACGTTACTCTGAAGTCTGAACCAAGATATTATATACCCACTCACTACTACATGGTTATTTCTAAATATAAACAATCGCAAATAGAATAGAAGTAAGATTACATCACATTTAAATCGGATTATACCTAGTAACAGTAACAGACTATTGCAGTGCCGGATTCGCCACGTAGCAAGAGTAGCAAATGCTACGGGCCCCGCGACTCCCAGGGGCCCGTCCGACCGTATAAAAATATCAATTTAGATAAAAGCGTAAAAATATTAGCTATAAATAATAATAATAAAAATATACAGTCGAATTGAGAACCTCCTCCTTTTGCTTGAAGTCGCTTAAAAAGGGCGTGTTGGGGTCGTGAAACTGAACAACTTTTCATAATGAACTTATGTTCAAAAATTTAAAATGAATTCAGTATCCCATTCAAACTTACTGATATGGGAAGACCAAAACTTTGCGACTTATATTTCTTGGCGGAAGTTGTTCAGCTTCATAAAATAAAAATAAAATAAAAACATTTTTATTCATCATAAAGTATTTGTATACACTCGATGAACGTCAAATAACACAGTTTATCGGCTTAAGGCGATGATTTTTAAGGAGTGCCGCCAGTTTTTTTCTGCCGGCTGTTTTCTCCCGGCGGACCTTAGCCAAAAGGGCGCCTAAAGCCTATTATACCGTATTATTTTACGTTCATCCATTGTATACATATATATATACCTTATGATGAATAAAAAAATTTTGATTTTGAATACGATGAATGATATGGCTCCTGGCTTTGTTAAAGCTTGTATTGCGAAAAGCCTGCGTGGACATTATTTGAATCTAAGTGTATTAAATTTAATGTTTGAATTTGCGTTTTGAACTTTCTCTTTACATTTAAGATTAGTTTTCAGAACTATGTACATACCTACTAAAAAATTCTGCGAAAACCCTTAGAACAATATCGTTTTATTATTAATTGTGGCTGATAGGTAATATAATTTTTAACAGACTACAAAAAGAGGAGGTTCTCAATTCGACTGTATTTTTTTTAAGACATAAACAGTTAATTTTATTAAATAATTTTTAAATACCGTAATATTTTTAAATAACTTAATATATCTATGTACTTATATTCCTTATTACTATGCAGTTTGCAGATTCCGGTTGAATAAATTGAAAACCGTAAAGAATTGGTTATAAGATAAGCTATTATTTATAAGTAATATATGCCGCTTTTTTGAGTTGTTAGTAGGTATCAGTTTGTTGATAAGTTAGAGTTTTTAGAAATAAGTATTTTTTGCATTCAGTGACCGGGAGTAAATTTTTAGTTTTCTATTTTGTTTGATTGAGCTCTAAATTGCTTGCATTAAATGCATACAGTGTTTGTTTTAATATTGGTTAATACGGAATGTTGATTGTGTTTATTTTAGAATTTTGTGTTTAATATAATTGTAAATTTTTTGTGTTTTTTACTTTTTAGAGTATATACATTGTAGTATAAATAATTGTCTTAGCACCCTAACGCACTAGCGGTTAGCCGCGAGAGCAGCTAGCCGCTTTTGCAATTTAATATGCAAATTTATTTTATAAAGGCAACCGCCTTTGATTGTACGCACACAGCCGCCATGAATTTTCAACCGCGGCGGTTGAATGGAGAGATGCGACCAGCCGCCAAAGAGTTCGTACGTTTCATATGCGCAGCCATGAACTTCGATACAGAGAAATTCATAGTTGAAATTCAACAATGAGAAACTATTTGGAATTGTGAAGGAGCAGTTTATAAAAATAGAGATTTGAATCGGAAATAATGCTTGATTTCTGTAGTAAAAATAGATAAGACAAGCTACTTCGATGGCGTCCATTTCGCTAATAGAGCCAACCGCTCTACGCGGTTTTATATAAACGGCTTCAGGCGGCTGGCCGCTGAAACGAACCGCTAGTGCGTTAGGGCGCGTTACGCGTTACGTCTTTCATTTTAATAAACGCATTCTCTTTGTCTACAGTTTCTCGCTAACGGTAATTGATGCGTTGGATACGCTTGTCATCCTCGGCGACTTTTCTCAGTTTGATAAGAGCATAAGATACATTATTAAGCATGTGCACTTCGACACTGATGTCGTAGTTTCCGTGTTCGAGACGAACATAAGGATTCTAGGGTAAGTTTCTCTTAAACGTTTAATATAATCAAAACAAAAGAAATCCATTCAAAACAAAAGAACTTGATACAAGACTTGCTTTACGGCGAGTTACGAGGCCAGTGGTGGAAACCCCTCAGGCGAACTCCTAGGCACCAGTGCTACCACCTTTAGATTGATGAAAATATATCCATCAACATATAGATTTCACGAATTGAAGACAGGGGGACTGCCATAATTTTGTTTGGTATTATTTGGTGGAATGTTGGTATCTAGCTGATCGCTGATGTGAATTTTACCAAACTTTAACATAATAAAATCCAGGCGCAATGACGGCTGTAGAGTTAATGGCGGTAGTAGATCCCGTCAAACAGACACTTGTTTGTAACAGCCCTAAGCGGACAATTCTAAGACTATATACCTACCACTAGCTCCGCCACGCGGTTTCACCCGCGTTAAGAATTGTAACGTAACGCTTGATAGCCTTTAGCCTTCTTCGATAAATAGACTATCTTAGACTAAAAAATGTTCAAATCGCTCCAGTAGATCCTGAGGTTAGCGCGTTCAAACAAACAAACTCTTTAGCTTTATATTATAAAGTATAGGTCGCTTACATTTTCGACACGTCTAATGAATTTCTTTTCATGCACAGGGGTCTACTTTCCGCGCACGTTTTGGCATGCGAACTACGCGATACAGTACCAATTCTGAACTGGTACAGTGATGAACTTCTCGCACTGGCAGAGAACTTAGGACAAAGACTCCTCCCGGCCTTCAACACCACGACGGGCATTCCGCATGGGCGGGTAAGTTGTAACCAAAAAGACGAAAGTCGAAAGTTTTGAACTACAGTGATGCAATGTAATAATAATTATTATTCTAACGGCCATTTTAATAATCCGATATTAGGTACCTGAATAATAAATAAATAAATAAATTCCTAGCAACCACTTTATTATTTTTGGTAGTTGACTTTTTAATGGTTGGTAATGAATTTCGAATAGAAGCTCCAATTTCTGTGTGAAGAGCAATAATGCAAGTGACCCGCACCTTGGCGGTCTTCTTGATACCTTTTGAAACAATTTGGAGACGACATTTCTAGGCATTTTAACGTCAAGTAAAAACACTTTCTTAGCGACAAGGGTTTTGAGATACCCAAGCCCGCGAAGTAGCTTACAGGGCCAGTAAGAGCTGGGAAAAGAGGGAAGAGTTCAAGTTCGTAATCGAAAAATCCGTTAAAAAACAGATAAACCTCCGCCATGGTATGGACGATTTGAAACAAAACAGGGAAACATGCACCGCTTGCGCGGGCACCATTATTCTAGAGTTTGCGGCACTGTCCCGACTCACAGGAAACCCAGTCTACGAGCAGAAAGCCACAAAGACAATGGATCGGCTGTGGAAGACACGGCACAGGTAGGTGGGGCCGTGGTTCTACGATAATCCTTAATAACTCTGTTCATACCTTTAATACCTAATTCCTCAAACTATGATATTAGCTTCAATATTTCAGATGTTTATCTGAACTTGTACTGCCATCTCTTGAAACTGTGTTCTGTATTTTTGAAGTTATGCTGATTTAGGCGCGTTTGGGAAAACAGATTATTTAGTGTATTTTCATATACTTTTTGACGTTTGTTGAAAATGTAACACATAATTTGCCATCTAGTACGACACAACATTAAGTAATAAATTACCGAAATTTGTAAGTAAATTGTTAGTTTTATTTCATATCTAAATAAATATAATTATAACTAGCGTTACGAATAAAACCGGCTTCAAAGTTGTCGCGCATAAACTGAAATTTAATTTAACTACATTCATGGATGCCGTTGTCAGAACTAGACCGAATTAAAATGGCATCGATTGGGAAGCATCAGCTTTCAAAAAAATAAAAATCATTCAAATCCGTTCACCCAGTCCAAAGTTATGAGATAACAAACTCCTCCTGTTTTTGAAGTCGGTTAAAAATTAATTGTTATTAGGACATAAGAGTAGACCCTTCTTATTTTTTGAAATCGGTTAAAAAGAACAAAAGTTATTATGTATGCAGCTCTGTTTTAAGAGAAGGTAGTTGAAACAAGGCTGCTTATACTAAGACTGTACGGTTCCGAGCATACTAACGGTTTTCAGGTATTTCTTGACGCAGAAAGAAACGATAGAATCGCGTGTGGAGATTATTAGATACCATCTAATAAAAAATATCTCGGTATTTATAAACTAACAAATATGTCATAAAGAATACTGACATGTAGAGCATAATAAATTTTTTTAATATTACGTTTTTATTCGTCACAAGTTGTCGTTACAGACAGTCGGAAATGCTCTACAGACAAAGTACTGCACACTGCACGCTTTTGCGTGTTATAACCGCCAATATGCTCGGGGCTCTTGGGGATTCTTCAAGTTCTTCATATAATAATATATTAAATAACCATTAAATAACCTTCCTATTAAATAACCTACCTCTGTGACGAAACTCCTTACAACCGCTTCAACTATCACCATCACATAACGTGACATAATAAATATTATGTATATGTACTTGCTCATATCGACGCTGAATTAACTTTACTTTGCCAGAAATGTTTGACATGTTTTCTATTTGACATTAAATTGATCCGGCGTCCACTTGGATTATACAATCCAAAAATATATTAAATCGATGTTGTGTTGAATTATTCTATTTATTAGTTGTGTACCTACACGCAATTCTGCTTTTGCTTACCCTATATGACTGAAATGTAACTTTATTTCATTGAAGCTTTGTTATTTTTTTTTGATAGATTTCGAAATTATTTTTTGACAAAAGGCATTTGAAAATGTCCAGGAAATATATCTTTCGAAATCTATCTCGTTTGCTTCTCATTGTTAGAGCTTAATATTGTATCCAAGTAAAGGACAATGGCCAAAAATATGTGGGGTTAAAATTGGTTTCGACTAAAATATAGTACCATAAGAGTTTGAAACTAAAATCGGGACATCGTTAGTGACTGAATCTTGAAATAATTCTACAGCCATTGTATTTTATTTCAGCATTTCGAATTTATATCGAGATACATCTCGATACAACATTATCATGCTTTGCCGATTTAACCACAACACGATAATTTCTTGGCGGGTTCAGTTTATAAAGCGTTCGATACATCGGGTGCATTTAGATCACTAGATTAGGTGCACAAAGGGTTCGCAGAGCCAATTTGACCATTGTCCTTTCCGTAGGACATCCGACCTCATGGGAACGACAATCGACGTACAGTCGGGTGACTGGGTGCGCAAGGATTCCGGCGTTGGAGCTGGAATCGACTCCTACTACGAGTATTGTTTGAAGGCGTACATCCTTCTTGGCGATAATAAATATTTGAAACGTTTCAACCGCCATTATAACGCGATAAAGAAGTACATCAGCCGCGGCCCGCTTATGTTAGCCGTGTATATGCATCGGTGAGGAAACTTTTAGTTACTGGCGAGCTCCAGAGGAAAGCCGTTACATGCTTTGAAATAACTTGTTAGATTTAATTTGATTCATATCATTTAACAAACAATAATTGTATTTTCGAAAAGTTAATAAATAAATTACCGTCGCAATGCTTTAAATAAACACAAATACGGAGATGTTGCGTTCTGGTAGTTAATTTGACTAGCTAAGTCAACTACGCTATTGTCAACAGCCCGCATTTGCAGTCTCGAAACTTCATGGATGCCCTTTTAGCGTTCTGGCCAGGTGTTCAGGTTATGATGGGAGATGTTCGTCCGGCGGTTGAAACGCATGAAATGCTCTATCAAGTAATGCAACGTCACACTTTTATCCCGGAGGCGTTCACTTCCGATTTTCAGGTATGCGACGTTTTTTTGAGGGAATGGGGTTTCCCTACATCTATCGACGGGGTTCTAGCAGAGTTCGTATCTTAGTATTACACGATTGGCAGTCGCGACGGACTTTTAGAAGTCGTGATTGTGGTCGTCAAATTGGTTTTGAAGCCAAATAGCATTAAACTACAATTTGAGGAGGGAATCGTAGCTCGATTTTCAATAATTTCAATTCCTCCGCGCCTTTCAATAATTTCATAACGTCCCGTTCTAGTCGAACCGACTCGGACGACGTCGTTTTTACAATGGAATCCTCGACTTAAATATTTTTCAGTACAACTCAAGCCGATCCCACGTCGATAGATGTGGGACGAGTCTGTCCATGTTGAAGAGAGTAGCAATCGTCCACGCCGATGTCGGTCTACGAAACCGTGTCTTTCAACTATGACAACTTGCAAACATTTTTGGGCATTGACATTCTAAAATACGGTGAAATCTGTATTACTTTATTCGTAATTGAACAGCTAAATAACAATTTTCATTACGCTTGCTTCAATAAATGATGATGATATTATTTTTGTCCCCTTATTTGTCACAGATGAGGATTGATTTTATCAGTAATGTTGAAAAATGTATTCGTTTATTTCTAACGAATAAGTTTAAATATTATTGTGTAAATAGTGTTTGACTCAAAATTGATAGATTTTCAAACAAACTTTGACCCCCTGGAGGGTTGATTTCCCAATAAAGTTGAAACACGTATTAATTCATAACCTAACATGTAAATACCGATTTCTTTCAAATTTTTTTAGATAGTTTTACCCCTTATTTGACCACCTTCGGGAAGTAATACCAAAAAATGCGTTAGTAATGGGTGCTTACGTCATAAAAGAGAACTAAGTTTTAATTTTCATTTAACGAACATTCTTGACATGATTTGGGAAGACCTCCCGTCCGAAGTGTTCATAACATTGGATTAAGACTTGAGATATTTCCTGAATAGAGATTTATAGAGATAGTAACTCATAGCTACAGTCTACAACCCAAGCTGTCGTAGTTGAAAGACACATTACCTCAATACTTGGTTACTTCTTTTGACAAACAGCTGTGCCAACATTAGGTATAATGTCCTATTTGCGGAATGGCCATCTACGTCGACTTCAAATACCAATCGACCTGCATGTCCGTTTGCAATCTTCAACTAGGAAAATTAGTTGGACGGCTGCAGCACGAGTATCCTAGAAATTGTGTTAACATTTACACCAGGTGCATTGGGGGCAGCATCCTCTACGGCCGGAGTTCCTGGAGTCGACATACTTCCTCCACAGAGCGACTGGGGACGACCACTATTTGCGAGTCGGTCGCGATATCCTCAGGGCATTGCAGCAGCACACACGCGTGCCTTGCGGTTACGCTGCTGTCAATGACGTCAGGACCCGCGTTCACGAGGATCGCATGGATTCTTTCGTGTTAGCTGAAACCTTTAAATACCTTTTCATGCTGTTCAGCGATGACAAAGATCTGCCGGTGAACATTGAAAGGTATATTATGACCACCGAGGCGCACTTCTTGCCGCTGTCGCTGGGTTACGTAAAACGGAACGCGACCACACGTTTCGTTTTTGACGACGAAGACGACGACAAATCAAGGAGGTCAGATGTTTTCGATTATATTATTTATGCATTTTTTTTATGTTGTCAGTATTTTTTGTAGCGCGGATTTGTCACGCACTTGGGCTTATGTAAGCGGGCATTAGACATGATAAGTAAATAATTTTGCATACGTTTTTTTATAGAGACGATTTATGAATATATCATTTAAAATATTATTAGAAAACAGTGAGCGCTTGCGAGGCTCAAGTGCATGATGACATGAGCTCTATTTTAGAAACGCTTTCAGCAGGTACTTTAGAAATTATTTAATTATAAAATACCCTCACAACTGCATATTTCCGTAAACAGCTAATGTCGGAATTATAATTATGATTGTGTATTTGTGACATTTGTGTAGCTTCGTCGCCAAAGTTCTTTAGTAGCCAAACATAACCAGTCGTATCTTCGTTCTCATACTGCAAATATCCAGAGGCTTCGAACATATGCCTGTGCGGTTCAAATATTGCCGTATGTCGTTGCCAGGACATGCCCGAGTACTTCGTCGCTTCAGCCGGCGAAAGTACGTGAACCGATGCGTCAGATGGTAGGTGCTACAGCCGCACGACCGCCAGCACGTCTGCGTCCGATCAATGATCCGCGTCAACTGAACGCTCTCGCGGACATGGGTATATCCGTAATCACGCTGCCCGATGGGCGAGTCCAGCTCCTTTACACGACAACAACAGTGAGTAGATTCGATCGGTATTAATACCTGTGTTTGTGTGTGTGTGTGTGTGTGTGTGTGTGTGTGTGTATGGGTGTGTGTGACTGTATGTCTGTTTCTCTTTATCTGCCTTTCTCCGTCGGTTAGAGTGTATTTTATGTGTACGTACGTCGTATTAAGTATATTCGTCCGATATACGTGTAGGCATGTGTGTGTGTCTGTGTGTTTATCTTTCTTTCTCTCCTTTTCTCCAGCGGTGAGAGTGTTGCGTGCGTACTTGTCCGACATACGTGTATGTGTATTTTGTACTTTTTTTCTCTTACTTCTCCCTCAATGTTAGTGCATGTATTTCGTGCGTGCCTGCGTTGCGGATCGTTGCACGGATGGCATCCGCTGACATGGGACTATACTTCCTACCTATATACCTGTACTGACCCTTGACTGGTTCAGATTATTTGTGAACTAAGACTAAGTTTATACCTATACCAAAAGATTTAAATCGATGAACACGTCAACCCGTCTTTAATTTTCTTAGATTTATGTAAGGCTATGTCTGTTAACAAACATATTTGTCAACATTTGTCTCCCTTTCCTTTGTGTGTATAATGTGATGTGTCTTTGAATAATTGAACGTAGTTGGTGCACACAGTACACACAGACACACACACACACACACACACACACACACACACACACACGCACACACACACATCGGTTTCCGAATACCATCTGCAACTTAGCGTCTCTAAAATTAAGCGCTTTAGCTTGCATATGCATGCTGTAGCAATAGGTACTGTAGCATATGCTCAGTGTAGACCATTTCGTCACAGAGGCATACCTACCAAATATTTTATAATTAAGTATGTGTACTATTATTATATATGTAGATTTTTTTTTAAGAAATCGAATTCACTACACGTGATAATAATTTTTTGGTAATATGACAAATCAATATTTTTCTTTTTTTTTCTTTCATCCTTTCATTGTCTAGGAGTTCTCTTTCATTACAGAAGCATCTATGCAATGAGCTTTATTTTGCTCTCAATAACTAGATTACCGATTAAGTTTGTAATTACTTGGCTATAGAAGTAGCTTAGGTTATTCCTTCATAGTAAGCGCGATTACACATACTGACGGACTGGCAGGGTATTCCCGCCACAGTCTAAATACTCATAGTACTGTTTTCATTTGCAGGCACGATCTGCCAACGAGGCCGCTGAAGGTTTGACTTTCATGCGCGAAATGTCGAGGTGGAACAGTCTCAGCGAAGCGGACAATGGCGTCAACCTCATCACGGTACAGTTTGGTACCACTGTACTGGACGCGGGGCCAGCACACTTCGGCAAAGAAATACTTGGAGACGCCGTCTACAAAGGCACCGCGGTTTTGGTCGACCCACCGGACGCGTGTACCGAAATTGTGAATAGGGCTCTAGTTGCCCATCAATTCGGGATCGCATTTCGCGGACAGTGCACTTTCACTCAGAAAGTAAGATTTATGCAGTTGGCGGACATTCGGCTCGCCTTAATCATCGACAACACCCCCGGGACCAGCTCTGACGACTCTTTATTGTTCGCAATGTCCAATGACGGGAAGGATGCGGTCGATGTCGTCATCCCGTCGGCGTTCCTCTACTCGCGAGAAGGACAGGCTTTGCTCGATGCCTTGAAGAATGAACCAGAGCTCATGCTCACCGTCGCTGAGAAGGGACGATTTCAGCGGATTACCTGCGCGGAAGGTCGTCAACCGGCAGCGGAACGTGAATCGTTCGACCATCTAAAGACAGTTTTATCAAACTTCGTTGCACAATTCGAACTATCTAGGCATACTAACGAAGCCCCCATTAAGGAGTACTATTATCCAAGGTTGGTTTACCGCGACGCTAGCCTCGGCGAACCCTCCGACCTCTACCGGATTACGTATAATGAGATCAGTACGGAGATTACTCCAGGTAAAGAAGTCGCCGAGATTTCAGGTCAGAGTGTCGAAGTAGGGGAAGTAGAGAACAACGCGACCGTTGACAAAGAGACAGTTGATGAAGACGAAAAGGACACTGACAACAGTGACAGTCAACTCTCCCAAGAGAGTTCTGGTGATGAACATCGCGGAAAACAATACTCTGATGAAAGTTCCGATGATCTGCAGTTGGTGGGTCGCATTTCTGATGCGATCAATGGCACCGTTTTTCAGGAAGCACGTGAAGGTGAACAGGATAAAAATGAAGTAAATGAAGATCCAAACAGCTGCAATGAACTGAGTGATACAAAGTATAACTTAGACAAATTTACGGTCACACGCAACACCAAATATACCATAACTGAATACTGTGTGGAGCCCGAGGAGGCTATAGTAGAAGTGAAGGGAAATTCTGCAGAAACAGAAAGGCGTATGGCTTTTTATACATTTTATAAAAAATATGCGGAAGGTGAGAATTCAGTTTTTTTTTTATTTCTAGAGTGCGGCTGAATATTCGTCTTATAGAAAAATTATCCAATAATTTATTGTAATTTGCCTGTATAATTTTTGTGCGGATCAAAATTAAATTTTAAACATAAAAATTTGCATCCAAATTACTTCGTCTTGATAACGGCGACAGTTGGACGGGGTAAACGAAATATTCCCAGAACTTTAAGTTATATAATAATAATAATATAATTAAATAAAAATAGAACAAATATTTAAGTAGGACTCCCATACGGCAGATATGATTTTTTACCGCTGTTATAGATGTACGGAACACTTCGCGCGCGAGTCCGACGCGCACTTCGCGGTTTTTTCACTTATTTCAAGAAAATGTTGTAATTACAGAACGCCGTCTGCTGCCTGCCGCACACTGTCCGTTGCCGCAACCGAAAAACCTTGAAGACGACGACACTTCCATCGACGAGGATTTGCCGGAGGACGACACGACCAACGACTCGAACTAAAATACGACGACAGAAGGAATGAGGCGAATGAAGGAGTCGCATTTTGACAGCTCACTAAAAGTATCTCATTTGACTCGCTTGTCATTGTCAAATACCCCATTGAAAAATTATACCGCACACCAAGCAGTCAGTATTCGAAGGGCTATATTTCGAAAAACACTCGTTTTTACTTGATGTTACGCATCTGTGCTGTTTGTGTTGGCTAATACAGTACATATCGAAAGTTTTCTAATGTTTTTGTGTGTGATTGACATTTGGAACTGTGGGCAGGGGTGAATCGGACAATTTTATCGCTTGGATGTAATCGCTTTGGTTCCAATATAACTAGGTTAAAACTACTTCGCAACGCTTCTTGTGATAGTGTAGCAAATGGTTATAGGTACCTATC
>DWQL01000162.1:0-18943 GCA_018231265.1 Noctuana haematospila | reverse complement strand
TTTTAATGTTAGGTTGCCAAAGTGATATTCAATTCAACGTAACATCTAATAATATTTGCACATGTAATGTTAATATACCTACAACAGACTTACAATAGAAATAGACCAATAGAAGTGACTACAGAAATGAAGTTATTTTTATATATCTACCTAGTTATTTTGTAAATCAGAAAAGACATTCTAGCTATAGCCAGATTATTTACAGAGCTATTATATTTAATGTTTGCAATAAAGTGCTAGTCTTCCTAATTAGTAAATGATTTTAATAATATGCAAATCTAATTACTTTCACTATTAAAACATCTTTTATTTTTAATTTTATATAAGTTTTAAGAACCATGTAATTAAAAATTGCAGTTGGGAATGGAAATCTAATATTCAAACAGTCTATTTCAATTTAAGATAGTGAAGATTTGAATAATATATTCTAGAACGAACATTTAACTTTTATTGAAGTATCTTATCTCTGTAATCTTGAAATTTCTTAACAGTAATATTTCTTTGGTATGAAATAAAAATAAATATCATTCTTCCTTTCTTATCTAGATATGCCAATCAGTTTAAAGTCTGATAAAATCTAAGATACTTGACTTTAATATATTTATGACCAGTTGAGTTCTTCAAACATAAAAATGACAGCAGTTAAAATCTATATGTACACGAGATTTAGATAAGCCTGCAATAATCAGATAATTTTAGGAAGTATTATGAATATAAAGAATATCCACAAAAAATGTGACTTTATGGTGGCGTTGATCATGATTGATCATGAAGATGACCAAGATGAGTCGTAATATATCTCCAACATCCCCCCCCTTGCTTAGTTTGAAAGTCATTAACTTCAAAATAGTTTAAGCTTAGTGACTTACTTCAGCTCCCAATTCTATTAGTGTTTCAATAAGCACAGCAGTTTGCACAGTCATGTGTAAGCTGCCGGCTATCCTGGCCCCTTTCAAGATCTTGCCAGGAGCGTATTTATGGCGGCACGCCATGAGGCCAGGCATTTCCTTCTCGGCCAGCATGATCTCTTTGCGGCCCAACTCTGCGAGCCCCTCATCAGCTGAAATATTAACGTTGTATTACAATATTACAACAGGCGAAAGTTGTACCAATAAAGACTTATTAATTATCATATTTTATCGTGATGAAGCAGATAACAATTTTATTACTGATGAGTGGTTGTAAAAGATAGTAGGTATTCGTATTTAAATACTTATCGCATTTGTAATACTTATCAGATTTCATAAATTAAATTGTGTAATCGTCCATTCACAAGAAATGATAATTTCCTCTCGGCTTATTAATCTAAAAAAGCTAGGTTATGTTAGTAGTGATATTTAATAGAACAGATGGAAGAACATTTATCTCGTATTTGTAACAGTACTACTCTTGAAAATCACATAAAGCAGCATAATATTATGTTGCATTAACTAACACAGACATGTGCAAACTGAAAGATAACCTATAAAATATATGAGCAAAATGTGAACAAACTTATCTTTTAACTACCGGGCGAGAACAATTACTTTGACTAAGTATAGTTCATTTTATGTAAATAAGCAATTAAAAGACTTAGTACACATTTTTATGCACGAGTCAAGAAAACAATTTAAATACTGTAAAACCACTTACCAATTTTATACTGCATATTTAAGTTGATATTTGATGATCTACAAGAGAAACACAATGTTAATCCTTTTGTCGGTTGAGTAACAGTACTGTATAATTATTTGATTTCAATTGGTTATATTAAAACAACAATAATTATTTAACTTCCGAACAATCCGAACCTAATAAAAAAAGATGAGGTGCTCGCATCCGACCAGATGAAATGATCAGAGTGAAGTGAAGAGAATGAAGTTGAACTGAGCTGAGACTGACATAAACTGGAATGAATGAAGGTCTAGTGTTATGTGCTGTGAATTGTGATCAATGACTGATCGTAGATTTATCTTACGTCAGTTTATAATAAATGTATGGATGTGATTGTGTTATGAACTGAACGAAACTGAATAATCAGCCCATTTCAATTATCGATCGTGATTTCAATTAATTGAAGTACCACAGATACAGAACAAAACTATTATTAGGTACCTATATTTAACTCAAACTCAATGATCTTTTCAACCGACTTCAAAAAAAGGAGGAGGTTCTCAATTCGACTGTATTTTTTTAAAATGTTTTTTACATAGATTTATTATAAACTGGCGTTGTTTGTTACTTCATAACTTTAGACTGGGTAAACCGATTTGGATGATTCTCTTTTTATTTGAAAACTAATGCCACAGAGTACCTTGTATTAGCTGATGCTTCCCATGTGGTCTTTCAATTTGGTCTAGTTCTGACAACGGCAACTATATGAGAAAACCATATTTATACATGTTAAATTTACATTAAGTATGTGCGCGACAATTTTAAAGTCGGTTTTTTTCTTAAAGCTAATTATAAACTTCACTACTGAAATGTAGTGATGTATAAAAAATCAATAGCTTTGGCATACATTTCGATAAAAGTTGTTATTTAGCCTTGAATTTTGAACAGGTTTTGGCAACGCTGGCAATAAGTAGTAAGCATGTAGTATATCTAAATATCGTCATCGATGCTATGATTGCCATGCCATGCCATCTCGTGTGGAATGAATGAACGATTCGAACGAACAAATATTTTAATGTGAGCTAAATTCAAAAAGTTTCAATTCGCCAAGTTAATATACATACTATTATTTTTTAGATACCTAATATTACAATAATATATTTATTAGATTAGGTACCATTAAAAAATTAGAATCCTGAGGCTATGTGGCGCTAGAATCAATTCTATTAGTTTATGGTACTTTTTCCAAAATTAATCATTTTTTAAAATATTATTTTAAAAAGTATACCTACCTAAAATAACCCGACCGTGAAACGTATTCTATGGTTAGATCATACTATAGATACTATTAGATAATTATACTCTAATACGGTACCACCAAATGGCTAACCATAAAACAAGTGTGATTGTAGAGTATGATCCTTTGCAGAGCCATGGTACTGTAGATTGCATCATCGACACTATTCGACACCGATCATTGGTGTCATCAATGTAGGTACCTCTTTCTTTAATTACGGATGATTGTAACCGCATTGCGATTACAGAAAGCAGGTGCCGAGTAATGTTTGGGACTGTGTTACTTAAAACTAAAGTGAATATTTGCAAACCAAACGTACCTATAATAAAATGGACTTTTTATAAAATTAAAAATTAGGAACCTATATAATAAATAATAATTAAAAATAATTTTAATCTGGTTATTATAATTATTGTGATTAATGATGATCTAAGGTACTGTAATGTTATCTAAGGATATATTATTTCCTTTTAATCTTGAAGTCGGATTTAAATTTTTTCTTGAAATAATTATAATGTCATTAAAAGTTGGCCTTCTAAATAAAAAATCAAGTAACTTGAAATCGTTTTATTTACCATAGAACAGTTTATAGAATAGTAGTTGTTTACAGAATAGTAGGCAAAACATAAGAATGATGTAACAAAATAATTAGTTTGCTATAAATTTAATATCTGCTCAAAAAGTGGGTGGTATTCATTCATCGACTCGATGCCTACGATTCTAAATCAGAAACTTTCACGGCATGGCACTAGTCATCATACATATTCACCTATCATCCTCGTATAAGTATAAAATATGACAACATCATCAGAAATAATCAATTCAGACTATAGATAGATATTCATGTACATATATACGCACATTTTTATGAAATAAAATGGTAAATAATAAAACAGTAGGTACACATTTCATAAAAATCTTACATAAATCACGCTAACATCATCCCTGTCAGCGATGCTCACAGACTAGTTTTCATTTAAATACACATTACTGATTTTGGACAACGTTCTCATCTCTGGCAAGTTCTGAAACAAACCACACGAGAATGCCAATTTAAGTTGTTATTAATGAGCGCTATCGACGCTTATTAATTACAAATAAAGGAAGGTCGTGCGTAATGTTTTACACCAACACGATAAAAATAAATTAAACAGCCGATAAGATTTCGTACACGTAAAAGGCACTGATTACATTGATCAACATTGAAATATAGCAAACCTGTCGAAAAAAGTCATCATCGACATTATTGTCTACCATATATTATAATAAAACTTAGTAAGTCTCACATTTGTCATTAATATTCTTAAGTAATAAGACCCCATGCCCCATCGGTATTCAGATGCACATTATTTTCTAATGTATTGAATACAAGATATCACAATTGTTCGTGAATGAACATAGGGGTTTTATTGTGGCACATTAGTACAAATTGGGCAGACAGAAATTTAAAAATTAAAACGTACAAAAATTCGGCTAAATATTATGAAAAAAAAAAACCAAGAAAAAAGGTTTGTGCTAAAGCGACTTGCATATTATCAATTAAAAAATATACTTATGCACCTGATATTAACAAACATTGAGATTCTATTTCTGTTTTACAACTAAATGTTGTGTATTCCAAAAAAGAACTTGTTTATTTTTGTCACATATGATGATGCACCATTTTTCTTAATATATAATGTTAAAGAAAAGAGCTTTTAATTACATATGTACAAATTTGTGAGCATATAATCAGAAAGGCAGAACCTCTTTATTCATCACAATGAACTTTTAAAATTCTCATTTAATGAAGAATATTATTCGTTATAACAGTTTTGAAAAATAGATGTATTGGAATAAAATAATAGGTTGAAGATTATCTACCTGAAATTTAACTTATTTGTATCAATTTCAAACTTTATTACTTCAATCTTTGTAACGAATAAAAAGTATATAACACCAATATGGCGTATCATCTCGCCCTAATTAACGTTGACGGAATCTTATTACATCATACCAACCCTTACTAGATTGACACATGCCTAAGTGTACAAAATATCTGTGATAATCATACACACTTCTCACACGCTACATCATACATAAACTCTTTCAGACATTTTACAAAACATAATAATAATTTATAAAATTCACAATCCCTTGCATAATGTGCATGCCTAAAATAACATACATCAACTTTCAGTCCATCTCTCTTTCATAATGTCACTCTTCTCTCACATAAGTAAAGATACCACAGCCACTGTATGTATCTAAAATACCAAATAGGAAAATGCTTCGTTTTTTAAGAATATTACGGAAAGATTTTGGTGAGGTACCTATACATAAAATTTTGGGATATGTTGAGCTGAGTGCATTGGACTTCTAGTTTTCCTCTCTTCTGTATTTGGTATTGCTTACAAAGTTACAATATAATCTAAAATTTAGGGTTGAGTTTGACTTTTCTTAAATTTTTTAAAACAAACAATACACGAGTAAAACAAAATATACATACCTTGGTCAAAATAGAAGCTTTAAATTTTATAAAATAAAATATTACTTAAATCATTAATTTCGATTGAAATATGTAAAACAACATTAAATGAATCCAACGCACCAGTCAACTTACAAATAATAGTATGATATGACCTCCCAATACTTTAGAGTTTACCAGCAGTAAGTTGTCTGAAACTTCGTTACATCACTGTTGCACCATGATGTTTCAAATCTGGAAATACGAAGTTTGCGTTAATTACCTTTCAGATCTTAAAATATCTTGGTGCTCTCAAACAATTATTAATAAAATATTAGTTTTATACAGCAAATATCGCGAAATGCCACCACATAATATGCTAAGTTACTGTAATGATTTAAATTTAGAATTTTGAGGACATTATGTTACAACATTATGTATGAATAAACTTGTGCTAATGATAAATTAAAGAATTTAGTTTGCTTAATACAATATACGTATTTCTAAAATATTATTAAACATTAGTAATATTCAGTTTAAAATGAAGGTATTTAAGAATATTAGAAGCATATGTTAAGATTAAGCGATTAAGCGTAAGTTAAGTTTAATACATACATGATTCACTTATTACAGATCCACCACCTCTTATTCATCCTAAGCCATGATTAAAAACAAACGTTTTTAAAGATTTACAGCTAGCAGGACAAGAAATTTATGTTAGGGCCCTATGTCACTAGGACACCATGGCAGCGCCACCGTGGAGTCTTAAACTACCAAGTCTAGCAACACTAGAGCTAGCCACAAGGGCCGTCAGTTTCATAATGGACTGTACGACGTAAAAGAAAGTGGATCAACACACTCGAATAGTGTTGATCCGTACGGGAGGGGCGTCCCTGGCAGCGCAACTGATGTTCGAGTGAGTGAGACGCAAAATAGCTCTATACACCTGCACCACCAGCTGGTTATTCGGTTGCGCAACCAAGCGGACTTCAGGTGATGTAATGTGTACAGCTGTATACATTTTGTTCGTGGTGCGACTGGTTGCGCCGCCTCTGGTGTCCCTAGTGAAATATAGCCCTTGTATGTTAATAAATGTGACGTCATTTATAATTATATTTCATTCTATTTCATGAAGTCCGTTTTGGTATGCTCGTAAGCCAGCATATACGTACGTCGGACGTACACATTATTTTAGTATAAGCATGTTTTCTAAGGACGTACAGTTAGCAAAACAAGTAAGTGAAGTAAGGTTATTTAAATTTAAAGTAAGGAATAAATTAGTAAGGAAAAATTATGAAATAAAATTTAAGGGCCAATAGCTAATGTTTATCATTTTTTTGACCACAGCACATACTAGTAACTGTGATTAGTCTAATTTGAAACATTATCCACGTTGTACGCAGTGCTAGATCGACTACCGGTATATCACGGTAACTCATCCAACGAAGTATGAGACAGGGACAGACATGTAGTCCCCGCAATTTATTTTTCCACTGCATTTTAAGACGTGATCAAGATGAGCGATTTAGCATTAACTTCAATAGCACCTCACATAACTTTCGAGTGATGAGCTCAATTTCGCTCAGCAAACTATCAAGAGCTAGGCTTGTTATTTGTCAACGCGTCAGAATCAGCAATCATGAAATCTAGAGGAACGAAGTCACCGACATAACTCGCAGAATAAGCAAAAGTCCAAAAGGCTGGTGGATGGATGGAGGGAGCTTTCATGTTATTCATTAGAAACGTTAGTTTTTTTTACTTATTACGCTAACGCATACTAATAACCTTTTCAGTACACTTCACTACTACAAATAAGGACAAACAGTTTTAAAGAAATAGAACAACTATATTATTTCTAATTAAGGCCAACACTCTGGTTAGTAGCTATCTTAAGCAATGTTTTAGCCATAAAAACATGAAAATGGTTTTTCACAATATAATTTATAATAGGACGAAAAAAAAATGTAATAAAATTTTGATATTCCAAAAGCTAATGAATTGAAGCTACAACCTTTAAGAGTAAATTAATAGGCGTAAAAGATAAGACATCTAGTTATCATTTACTATTCTAATAAACCATAGAAACCTAATTTTCGTCAAGTCGATGAAGGTAAGACCAAATGAGCTATATCAAAAAGGCAATTTGCAATAGTTTTTTCAATTATATATTTATATGATTATAAATGTTAAAATTATGTTTTCATCCAATCTAGACAATACGTGACATAACGTGTCGTTTAATTTTCCGTACAATTAAATTGACTACATTTTTATAAAAGTAATGTATGACAAATATGTTAATAAGTAGGTAAAAATAATCGAAACAGATATCAGGAACATTTTTTACGGAGAACGAATTTAATTTCAGAACAATTGAAAATTTTTAATGTCCATAATTTCAATTCTAACAACAAATAATTGAAATGCTTTAAATTTTATTTTCAAATAGACTGAATGTGATTCAGAGATTATTAGATTTTTAGCTGTACATGCAGCGATCTGAACAAACAATTAGTCACTTGAGTACCACACAATTGAGTAAAAATATATTACAAAGGAATGTGCTTTCTGAAATAAGTATTCAATTACAATAATAATGAAAAAAGCGAATATATAATACAACATAGCAACCCGACAAAAAAAACCTCAGGTTAAACCCACACATGGTGTAATGTAATATGGATTATTAGATTAGATTTGTTGAGAGCAGGATAGGTTCAAAAGGTAATTTAGTGCATTTTCACACACATACAGCTTCGTTTTTATAAAACGTGGTTGGAAACCTTTGACATTTCCTTTGAAGTATTTTTTCTCTCATGGAAGAATGATTGTGTAACAATCGGAACTACACTGTGCTAAAGCACAATAGAGGTTTTCTTTATAAAGTGGTCTCTGTTATAGACACTCACTTTTAGAATATTTTTGGTTTATTAAAAATGCTTAAAATTTTATCTAAATAAAAGGATATCCATAATATTACAGGCATAATATTAGTCTTGATGAAACTATATTTATTCTTGTTTTTGCGCCACCACATCTTCTCATCAGCACTCAGAGTCGACTGGTAGAGAATGCTGACTTGTATATGTATAAATACTAAATAAATAATTTACATTAACTGGACTATCAGTGTACAGTTGACAAGTTAATCTGCATGTGCGTGAAATGGCATTGATCAGTTACCGTTACCGTTACCAAGGCGAGATGAGATGGTTATGGATGGATATGGATAGAGGTTAGGGCACTAACCAGCTAGCGAGCGGTGGCTGCTGCTTGAGCTTGCGGATCTCCTTGGTGGCCCAGTTGGCCAGCGTCTTGGTGCGCTGCGTGCGCGAGCGGCGCGCCGCCTGCAGCAGGTCCAGCAGCGGCCGCGTCTCCAGCAGCGGCAGCACGCGCTGCCCGAACACCGTGCACAGGTCGCCCGTTAGCCCCGCGATCACCGACATGTGCCCGTCCGTGCGCTCCGGCTCGCACGCCACCTGGATCATGAAGTTCACTATCGCCGGCACGTGCGGCTCCACCAGCGCCACGTCCGAACGCACCTGGAGGGGAAGACACGTCAAAGTGTAACTGCGATTTCAATATGTAATTGTACTGGAATATTTTGGCAGTAAACAGAAAATTCTGAAAATAGATACTTAACATAATCAATTATCTTTCAAGATAATATAAATTTCAATACATAAGCAATTAATTACTATGGCAATAGTAAATTATATAAGTTGTTTGCATACCTCACCACCTTGTCCTTTTAGCCCTTGGATTATTCCCGTATAAGCTTCAAGTACACTTTCACGCAGTTCGCCAAGATACTCCACCATGTCGTAATCATTGCGATCTACTTGGGCATTGCTGGCCTATGAAGTAAAAAAAATTAAAATAATCCAACAAACATACCCAAATAAAACAATCAAATAAACTGCGTAACTTGTATACAAACCTGCAGCAACATCTGCATGACTACATCAAAATATTTAGCAAAATCAGGGCCAATGCTAAGAGCGATATCTCCGAACACTGACAATATTTGTGGTTTTACTGATCGATGGATTGATGAATCGCCCAAATTCTCCAATAAGTGGAAAATGATTTCATCGCAATAGGGAAGCACCTAAAAAGAAATAAAAACAATTTGCAAACTATTAAATATTACAAAAGAATAGATTACTTTGCTAACATTTAAAAATACTTTTTCGCTTTACCTACCTTACTCTTTAGGGCACGGCAAATATCGCCAGTAAGACCTACAGCTGCATTGCACACTTGATACTCTTGGTGGTTCTTTAGACCGACATACAGATATTGTTTGAAAGCATCCATGTATTTCAGAAATCCTTCACCTAAAACTTCTACCAATGTGGAGACAGCCATTAGCGCATCCTCCTGCACTCCACCAGCTTTGCCTGCATTTCCGGCGAACATAGTCAGAAGGGCAGTCATAATAGCATCAGATATCTGCGGCGCATCTTCCGGCGTCACTTTACGCAGTACAGATTGTAAAGTAGCGCACAGCAAACTTTGGAGATCATTGAACTGTGAACGATCAGCCTGACTAGATATGTGATTTTCCATCTGCAAAACTTGTTGTAGTCGCTCTAAGATAACCATTGTCGTTTTCTGAACAGTTACATAACAATCGGTTGGTGAATTTTTAACCATTTCCATGAGGGCCTCGTAGGCAGCTGATCGCAAATTATGTTGGGCGGCATCTTGCCGGTCGGTAGTCTCTAAAAGTCTCTCAACAATGAAATCAAAATAGTTGGACATGCAATATGTTTTAGGTTGATTAGAGTCATCGCAGTCAGCTGCTTCATATGCAGCTTCAGCCAGACCAGTGAATGCCCAGCACACATTGGCAGCGACGCGAGGCTCTGCTTTCAAACCATTCACAAGACTTTCGAGTAAGGGCTTTAGATAATTCTCATTGATGGCTGCTTCAGGCACAATTTCACAAATTCTTCCGAAAGTCCATGCAGCAGTGTCTCGCACGGCTACACTAGAATCGTACATGGCTTCAATGAGTGTAGACATTGCCTTTTCTACTAGAGGTTTAAGAGTAGTAGGTTGTAGACCTCCTAATATAGACCCAAACGCCATAAGAGCAGCCTCTCGATATCGCCAATTTTCACTTTTAATATTGGAGTTAATGAATGGTAAAGCATGAGCAACAATTTCATCTTCACAGCAGTTTGATAGTAGCATTAAGCATACTGATGCTGCCTTAGATGGATTCCATTCTAATTCATCATCTGAGTCATCTTGCTTGGTTAATTTTTGCATAAGAACTGGAGCTAAATACTGCAAGGCGCCTCTAGCATAAAACCGTGAAGTCCTTACAGGTGGGTGTCCTAAATTAAATACATAAACGTGATTAAGGAAATAATGTGCATCATCTAGTGAAATGGCTAGTGTCAAAAATTCATAAAACATAATGTTAAACTAAATGTGAATAAATTAAATAAATAATCTTTATCAAAAGTTAAACAATATGGTATCAGTAAGGCGTCACTCATGCCATTGTATGCTCAATAAGGTCAAGGTATTATGGCGACTGTAATAAATTATAATGAAAACAGAAAATGAGCAAAATATATTTTCGTAAACATTTTTCAAAGGATGGAGAGGCGGAGATGATTTACATGACGATGATTGTATAGTAATAGTTAAAATTTTTATTTATGTATATAAGTACTTAATACGCTTAATAATATATATACACACGCACATATATATATATTTTATTTATATATGTGTGTGTGTATATAAAATATACACGTAATAAAGTAAGCCATACATTAAGAAAGGAAAAAAGAAGAAGAAAGAAAGATGTGTTTACTGATTACTATAATATAGTTTACATAATTACATATACAGGTTCATTAAAACACGACAAATAACATTTTCAAGTTTTTCATTTACCAGGATAAGTGTCGGTAATATTTTTTATTAAAATGTTACTTAACATCACATTACATTTGTCGAAGGGGCGCCTCAATTCAGCACAAGATCAAATTATCATTTTGTTTGTCGTAACCTATCCTGTGTTGTGTCGTTAACACTCGACATATTAATATGAAATACATTATTATGCATACCTGCATCAGCTGATTCTGCTTCTTCAATGGCAAGATCAATTTCTTCATCACTGACATTAGACCAAAACTCAATACCTTGTAGGGATATCTCATCAATATCAGATTTCATAGCTTCTAAAGTGATAGGGAACAAAGCTTGGCCCATGTATGGTTCCATGTATTGATAGTAAAGAGATAGAATTTTTACCTGATAATAAAACAACATGTGTTATTATAATTTTGTGAAGCCAATATTGGAAATGTTGGAAACATTATAAACGTGTCTGTAATAAACTAGACTTATATACTTTGTCATATATTAGGCTTGACTGTAGTGCTGAGAAATACCAGTACCTATTTAAAGTACAAATTACTTTAAATTGACAACAGCTATTGTAGAGCATTTTAAACAGTCAGCTCTAGTTATTATAATTATATGCAACAGGTTGGCCACTAATATGGATTGCTGCAAAGTCTGAAATAGAAAATTCAGGAGGAATAGGCCTTCAGGCCTTACAAAACAAACTGTGTTAAAATGGATATTAACACTTACCAGACATTGTAGTGCAGCCACACTTATTCTCATATCGCTGGATTGTGTCGCTTCACATACAACTTCCATGATGAAATTGCGCTCATTCTCCTTATCAAAATTAGCTTTTGTGAATTCTAGTGAGTTTAGCAAGGCTTGAGTGGCGGCCAGGCGGACATGGTTGCTAGGTTCGGTAGATCGCATTCCGTGAATAATAGCTGTTAGGATTGGATTACTTTGCTCTGACAGGACTTCAGCTTCAATTTCTTGGCAAATGTATCCTGAAATGGAAAAGAAGTTAATAAAAGTCTTTGTAAGCTACTGATACACAATACATTAACAATTTAAAAAATCTCATAAACCTTAACATTAATTTGTGTTCTTTCTGATATTATTAATACTTAAATTTTTTTTTCAAATTACCTTAAATGTAATATTGACATAAAACTATGCAAAATATGTGAATAAGTGACGATGATATTGTAATAATATCTTTTAGATTTTTAATAAACACATAAGGTATGCCAAAAAAAAAGTTACCAATGGCTTCTAAAGTGGCTTCTTTTTTTAGTTCTGTGGATTGAGCATTGACTACATTTTCTACTAGAGTTGGTATAAGTTCATTCCACTGGCCAACAGGAAGCTCTGCAACCGCCACATATGCTACACACTGGGCTGCTGAACTGGGCCTGCTGTTTTCAGTTCCAATCGCTGTCAGGATCTATAAAAATGAAAAACAAAAATATATATATTATTATATTTATTATGGTTTATTATGACATCTTACAGTCACACATTCTATGCAAAAGTGGTATTGGTATTATAATTTAGTAGATAATTAATTTACTATCAATAATAATTAATAAAATTTTAATAGAAAATTGGATGTTTTTGATGACAGAGTTACTTGGAGATACAGAATGTATACATTTTATTTTAATACAATTAAGATTTTATTTGTACATAGGGTGATTAGGAAAGTTTATGGATACAGAAAATTTCAATGGTGCATCATTTATTTATAAGTCAAATTCTGAAAGCGAGGACAAAAAAATAACGAAAAAAAAACAGTCCTAATTTACTTTAATTTAATTTATTGCATTTTGCACACTTTTTCTCACAATGGAATTTGAACAATAAGACTATTTTCATGTTATGATGTTATATGATTTAAATAAGAGTGTTATCAGCATAATTGTTATTAAGTTTTGGCAACCTTGCATACTCCCATGCACACAACTATTTTTTCCTTAAAAGATGATGATAGTAATGGTTATCCTGCGACTTCACTAATGGATGAGAACACTGGAGCTGTAACAAAATGTCAAGATCCAAAAAGAACTTACAAGCAGGTAGAAGAAATACTTAAGACATTGCCAATCAACCGTTCATGAAATTTTCACCACTCAAGTCATAAACCTTTGTTCATATAAGGTTCCTCATTCACTGACCAATTAAGAGAAACAAGCTGTATGACATGGAGGAATTTATTGAAAAACTCAAAACTGGAAAAGGATGTATATTTAATATAACTACTTGATGCTTGGCGCGGAGTTTATCAATTGATACTGACACATAGGGCGCCCCTAACGTGTTATTGAGGCCTCCTGAAATAAGATTATCGCTAGTGCTGCAAATCATGGTTTAGAAGGATGAATTGCTGTATAAGTGACTGATGGAGGATTCTTTGCAATACTGTAATAAAATAATCTTTTCAAACCCAATTTTATTAGTATCTCAAAAGTTTCCTTGTCAGTGACTGAAATTTTAAAGTAAAACAAATTAATAAATAATTACATTTTTCTTTATATATAGTCTTATGTCCTCAGGTAATGAAAGCCACCTCTGCTGGTACTGCTGTTTCATGGTGGGGTCTTTTGAGGTAAGGTGGTTTTTAAGCTGCAGGCCAGCAGCCATTCTGGCCACTTGGCTGTTGCCCCCCTGCACCAGTACATCTGATAGCATCTTAATGAATGTTGTGAAGTTGGTAACCGCTGCATGGTCAAGGTATTTTTCTGCTGCTTCCAATTCATTTCGATCTGGAATATAGATTAACAATAAGTTATAAGTGAAAATAATATAATAAAACAGGGCAGAATTCTTAAAAAAGGAAAGAATTGTGTCTTGTTGTCTACTTATTGATGGCATCCACAACATGATTCTAAACACACTTTTATATAGAATTTTCAGTTATTGGGCTTTATATCTCAACTTAATAGTGAATATATATGACTATAGATATAATGTATATTCAATAATGGACTCATGACCTCACATATTCGCAAAGTTATGTTGTGTGTGAAGATTATAGAGTGAAACACATGGTTATGAGGTTACATTGTTTCCCAGTTTAAAGGACCTTATTTAACTAGTCTTAAATTTAACAATATTTTTCATCCTATAAAAATAACTGAAAAAGTTTCACAGCAACAAAATGTTTCGAACTAGAAATTTCTTTACATGACAGTCAGGTACACAACAATGTCTTTTCTACTAAATATGTGGAATAGGATAGAGGAAATGCCACATCTATTTTAAATTGATTAAATTTATACTGCAAGTTATTTCTATTCAAGGCAACAATTTCAATGGGCGATAATAACCGTCATCATATACGCGACATGCGATAAGTCAGTTGACAAAAGAAGCGCCATGCTCATAGCATATCGTAAAATAATTTTACTTACCTGGTGATATTGTCTTTTCCAATATTTGTATTAGGGCTATAGTTGTTTCTGTTAGCATCTTGTTAAACTGTTAATAAAGTCAACTTATAACTAACTGTGAATCGAATAACTAAAGAAAATGGAAACCGGCACACCACGAAAGCTTACAATAATTTCACTTCACTCATCAACTCAACTCAACTCAAAAATTGTCTTGACTGACAATAGACAATCCCTCACTCTACACTCTATTCTATTCACAGACTACTTAGGGGTACTTACGTATAATCTATTATTCTATTCTTTGTGTTCTTTTTGAAAGTTTTTACTTTTTAACGGATCTGACATTATGAATTCGTGGTTTTATGCAGATTAATTTTATTATAGAAAAGTTATTTGACTTTGATATGTACACAAAGCACACAAAGTGCTTGATGAAACTACAGTAAATCTCACATGGTGAAAATCCGTAATAACAATAAGGATTCTATATATAACATGCAGTTTAAGCTCTATCTATTACCTTTATACTTCTTATAATCTTTGAGCTCTAATTGTGTTTAATTGTTTTTGTAGTATAACATTAAGTCCATTTTATGTCTGTATAAATTGCTTTCTGTTTTAAGCCTGTGCTGTCAGTGTTTTACTTTTCTGTCATGTAAAGTCAAATGTCAATTTATATGATATATTTCATTTCATGTTGACATTAGTTCTTTTTGAACGCTGATTTGTTGTAAATTGGCAAAATGGTATGAAATCTAACGTAAAATAGTGAATCATGTAGTAATAATGACAGATTTTTAGATATTTAATCATGTGATACTATTAAGGAGCTAGGTATACGTGTATTTTGGTGTGATATCTAATGTTTTCTTTATTTTCAGTCGCTCGTTATTCCGGATAAGTTTCAACACATTCTCCGTATTATGAATACGAATATCGATGGTAAACGTAAGGTTATGTTTGCTATGACTGCTATCAAAGGTGTCGGTCGCAGATATTCCAATATTGTATTGAAGAAAGCTGACATCGATCTTGACAAACGTGCCGGAGAATGCACCGAAGAGGAGGTACCTATGAATTTGATATGTATTTTTGTCTCATTTATTGTTTTGTCTTATAGAGTCTTATACTCTTGCTACATACTTTTTGGAACAACATAGGTACCTATGAATTTGATAAGTATTTTTGTCTCATTTATTGTTCTGTCTTGTAGAGTCTTATACTCTTGCTACATACTTTTTGGAACAACATAGTTTAGTATTGAAAGTAAAACCTACAGCCTTATTTCGTTACTTACAAATAAGTGTTATTGACTGATTGATCCTCTCTGATCTGTATTAACGGTTTGGAAGGTACCATGTATTTGGAATGTAATATAATATTATGTAAATGGAATACTTGTAATGGAATTGATATTTAAATATATCACCAGTAGGTTATGTACAAAGCTTTATACAAGTACTTAGATACAAAATAACATTAATGCACACTGCCCCTATTACTAGTTTTTATCCATTTTAGGTAATAATTAATAGTTTCCTTGATGTACATATTAAAATCAATTTTTTAAATGTTTATTTTATCTTTTCTGCAGGTTGAGAAAATTATCACCATTATGTCAAATCCTAGGCAGTACAAGATCCCTGACTGGTTCTTGAATAGACAGAAAGATATTGTTGATGGTAAATACAGCCAGCTGACCTCCTCCAACTTGGATTCAAAACTCCGTGAAGACTTAGAGAGGCTGAAGAAGATCCGTGCCCACAGGGGCATGCGTCATTATTGGGGTCTCCGTGTGCGTGGTCAGCACACTAAGACTACTGGCAGAAGAGGAAGAACTGTGGGTGTATCCAAGAAGAAGTAATAAATAAACGTTTACATTATATTCATGTCTTTTTTTTAATGCGTTATCTGTAGAAATATTTGGCTAGTTATGTCAACTCGATTTGATAAACTTTAAGAAACTCCGTCATTATAGCCGTTTCTGAGATTCAGTTTATATATTATGTACTAGCTGTGCCCTTCGATTTCACCTGTGTTAAGAATTGCAACATAACTCTTGATAGCCTATAGTATACTTCGATAAATGGACTATCTTACACTAACAAATTTTTCAAATTAGTTCAGTAGTTCCTGACATTAGTGCGTTTACTAACTTCAGCTTCATATTAGTATAGATATACAAAAATTGCATGTTTTAAACATATTCAATAACATACTTCACATGCACCCTGCTATCACTACCATCATCTAGGGAGTTAAGAGTCACTACTGTGTATAGTATCTTTTATGTTCTATAGGAAAAAAAGAAAAAACATGTCTTTGTGATGTTTGAAATGATTTACTAATAAAAAAAATCATAATTTACAATAAAATTGACATACATTAAACTTAAAGGAATGTTAAATTACTCATATTGTGCTATAAGAACCATCATGTACACACCAGCCAAGAGAGCCAGTATTTCTTTCACAGACTGAGACAGCTTACTGTGTGACCCTTCCAACAGTTCAGGGATAACTGATACAGTAGCAATATAGATAAATCCCCCAGCTGTAAATGGAAGTATGAGAGATGACACTACTCCGTCTCCTGAGCCTTGTAGATAAATAGATATTACTGTTCCAGATATAGCTCCAAAGGCAGTCAGAAGCTGCAACATCATTGCTTTCCTCCTTGAGCAACCTGATTGGACCAGGATAGCAAAATCACCAATCTCATGAGGGATCTCATGTAACAGTATGGTGACTGTTGTTATCAAACCAATATTTTGTCCTGCTATATATGAAGCGCCTATGGCCAAACCATCAGTGAAGTTATGTGTAAAATCAGCAGCAAGGTTCAAGTATCCTGCTATTTTTATTTCTTCCTTTTGTTTGTTTTTACTTGATTTTTTGTTTTTGTCATCAGATTTCTTTTTATCGCCTCCATGGGAATGTCCATGGCCCCCACTAAAGAGTCGCACTGACTTTTCTACGACTAAAAACGTTATAATTCCTCCAAGCACACCAAGTCCAACTGTAATATCATGTGGCTCGTTCTGATCACCACTATGGGAATGGCTGTGACTGTGACCACCGTCACCGCTGCTAGACGTGAGAGCATGGGGTATTAGATGTAAGAATGCATCGCCGAGTAGTCCACCGGACGCGAAAGACAACAAGATCTTTAATAACGGTTGTTTCTCAATACTTCCATCAATTGGAATAAAGAAAAGAATAAAAAACGGCACTATACTAATGAACACCGTGGAAGCTAATGCTTTCACATATAAGTCGTAGTCTCCTTCAACAACCTTTTCTTGTTCTTGGGATTTTTCGTTCGCATTTTTGCTATATTTAAACGCTGGTGATTCCTCTCCATGTGAATGCGAGTGTCCTAGGACTGTCACTGTAGCATAAACTATAACGATAAACAATATTAGCCTCCGGAAGTAGTTCATAATTAAAAGATTATACTAAACTGACTATTTTCGTTATTCTTCCTAGTTTCTTTCTTTCCTAACCTATTGTATTGCACTGCACACAACAGTACAATTTGACTTGTTCTGAATTTCTTTTATTTGCATTTGTGATAAGGATGTATGTAAGCAAACGTAACTGTGTATTTATCGATAAAATCAAAGTCAAATTATCGATACTACATCGATTTTGTAAAGCAGTTAGTATGATTTTATATCAAACTATCTACGTCTAGAGATTTATTCAAGAATCTCAAGATGCAAAATATTTGATTGAATTAAAATTACCGGGGTCTATCTACACACACTGCAAGTTGTAAACACGTTACGTTAACCGTTACAAGTTTTGATTAGTGCAGAGTCTGCTCGACAATAAAATGTAAGTGTGCAATTTTTACAAGACTTCATACAAGAAGTATTATTAATGGTATCGTATATCGACTAAGTAGTATGATAAAATATCGATAATATCGATATTCTAAATAACTTTCCTATAATCTATGTTCATCTGTTAAATCTTCGTGACGTTCATTGACGTATGCAGTAATTACATTACAGAACCATAGATAGTAAATAAAGCAGTTTATTTGAGTTTTATGGATGACTGAGATGACTCGTATGGCCACAGATTAGATAATAGTTACTAGTTACTACGCATGGCTCAATATTGTGATATTATCCTCTGTTTACGAAATACGTATTACTACTTTTGACAGCTGTTGGTATGTCTATGATGGCGATTGTCAAAATATGTCAAGTTTAATTAATACTTAATCTATGCAATGAATGCAATGATTGATCATTGAAAATTGAAATGCAAACATAATTTATTTATTTTATAGATAATAGATATAGATAGGGAGTATAGAGGC
>DWQL01000161.1:0-19050 GCA_018231265.1 Noctuana haematospila | reverse complement strand
GGTGCAGTTGCCGGCCACACTTATTCGAGGCGACCATCAGCCTCCGGGATAGCAGCGCAACTACATGCGACCTCAGGCAGGACACGAGCCTGCTTTAGGTTGGATGTAGATGTCCATGAGCGGCAGCGACTACTTAACACCAGGTGGCGTGCATGCTCGTCTGCTCCTTCATAACATAAAAAAAAGGAAAATATAATAATATATACACAGATTGATGGTTTTTACATTTTTAGCCGGTTTCAAAAAAGGAGTAAGTTTTCAATTTATCTGTATATTACTTTTTGTAGTTTGCTCATTAGAAAAAGATTTTCATAAAATGCCCCCGTTAGAAAATAAATAGTGAAACGTAACTGTGCACTGTTTTTATCTTTGTCAAGATATCCATTTCCAACGTGTTTATATACAATTGATTGCACCAACGGCAATATTTTCTCAATGCATCACACTCCGAAACCAAACGAAATTATAAAACTAAACTGACTCGCAGATAAAGTCAAAACGAATACGAAAATGAAAATAAAAACGGAAACGAAAATGGAAACTGGAAACAACTTCATCTCACGAATTACGATGTTACATTGTAAAATTTCACACTCGTCATTTTGTCATAACATGCCTAAACAACTAACTTTAAAAATAACGCTCTTGTTCACAACTACACTATGAAATACTGTTTACTTACTTGCAACGTTTCGATGTCGATATAATATAGGCAATAAGATTTGAATTATAAACAAACAACAACAGTCATTAAAAGATTATCTTTGAACAAATAATATACTTACAAAAACAAGTCTGAAAACGATAATGCTACGAGTATTTTTATACGTTACTTTTTGCTAAACTTGCACTATGCTATAAAACAATTCTTTTAGTTTCAGTAAGAGCGCACCGTCGAACATTACAAAGGCAATCCGATAGTTTTATAGTTATAGAGCGTGATCCCAAGCCAATTACGTTAGTTTAGGTTTAGGGGAACAAAGTAAAAAAGAATAACAATAAAGTAATATAATTTGTGAGCAGCGGCGGGTGAAGTCGTTACCTATTTGTATCGAGGGACGGTCTTAATTTAATGAAGGATTGGGATTCGTTTCCATCATTATTTGATACAATTGTGACGGGATTCGTTCGGGAAAAGAAAGATGGCCCTTTAAGAAATGAAATTGAATTTGGAAATTGTGGAAATTATTTTTGAAATACAGCTACAGGTAATATAATAAAAAGGAAATATTAATATTGAATTTTTGTATGTGTATGATTGCGAGTTGTGTTGTGAGCACTCAATTAAAATGGATAATAAAGAAACAAAGAAGTAACTAGATACTTAAATTAAAAAGTAGAACAAAGTTATAACTTCTAAATCGAAAACAATTAATTAAAAAACTTTAAGGCAGCTTCGTAATCACGTGTACCAAAGTTTCAATATAATAACTGATAAGAAAAACTTATTATTTCTTGAGAAACACGATTGCTTAAAATCGTAGACCCGCTGAGAAACATGACAGCGATCCTGTTAGGAGCAGATTTCACGAGCCTCGAGGCAAATACCTGATAAAGGCATTTTGTAATTAATTTGAAGACAAAGCTTCCCGTGTTTTACCGTGTGTCGTGATTTGATAGGACGGATTACTTGCAATAATGTTTACATTACAATACCCTGTAAATTGAGATTCTGCATTACGATACAACCCAAATATTGCGATCTTAAATCGTAAACTTGCCTTTTACAATGTCATTAGGGAAATTGACGTCGTTAATTTATAAAGGCCCTCTTTAACTGCTTTGCTATCGACGAATTCAAATCGATAATCCAGCGGTTTGTTTTATAGGTTTAGCGGCTATACCAGGCAATTTATATGGGTGATCGTAAACGTATTTTTAATGTTGTGCATGAATTGTGTCGTGCGGATTCAATAAAATATACGGCAAATGATTCCCAGTTGGTTCGGCGTTCAAGGTAAACAAAAAAATGCACAAAGCGATACGGCGCGCTTCATCAGTTTCGTGAATGTGCGTTTTTCATTTTATTTCGCTGTGAAAAAGCTGTGCATTTTTTTGCGAATTCCTTTTTAATCAATTTAATGTTTTGGTATGAAGTGTCAATAGTAACACGAACGTCGCGAGTATAGAGTTACTGGTTAAAAAAACTAAAGGTGTGTGTGTACAAGTGCGAAACAAAAGGACGCCGATTCGGTTCGCATCGAATTACCTTTGACGAGTGCATTCGAATAGAGTGTATGAACTTATTGATTGAAGCACTGCCTGTTATGTCTTCACACTTCGCTCTGAATTGAGATCTGACAGCGAGATGTGGTTTGGATCAAATAAGGCGCTATTCAAAATATAACTTGAATTTAATGAGCATTGGTTTTATGTCTTAACTTTCAAATTAAATTTATTGCATTGATTTTAATTATTTGAATACTAAAATCTGATTTAATTTAGTAAATCGAATTGCTGGTCAAATAATTAAAAAACTGTCTATTAAAAGAGTAGATAGTAAATTTAGTTCAATGGATTTGCGTATATTGCTTATAAGCAATACTTAGTTACCATTTCAGATTAAATATTGTACCTATAGCTTTTTAATGCACAAATCCTAGTGACATTTGAACATTCAAGTTCTTCGGTAACGTAATTAATGATACTCAGTATTGGAATACTGATTGTTTTTCACATCTAATTGATTTATACTGTTCTTGATCAGCGTCGCTTGCGTTTTATTTGATAAGACAGATATTATTATAGTTTTGTCATTTACGAATAAATATTTTTGTATTTAGAACTTATTTCTCTTTAGTGTACTGTATTAAGTGTTCACTGAACGTTGAAAACAAAAGTGATTTTATAAAACGATCCCCAAAGAGCGTAGCACTCACGATTAGTATAAACAGTAGTCGTCAAGAACAAATAGAAACGTCTAATACCGAGACCAAAGCTTAATTAAGACTGGGCACCTCGACGAGGAAAACTAATTAAACTTATTCCATTATTCCCACAAACAAATTTTAAGTAAAGATACGGGAGTACTAGTGATAAAAATAAGTGTTATTTGTTTATAACTTAGGTAATATTTTTTCAAAAAATTTTCGTGTAAACGTTAGCAGGATCTATGAATAAGAAATGTTTTCCTTCTAATAGTACATCAATGGATATTAATTTGTGAAAGTGGAATTAAAGTGATAAAAAAATTAACAGAAGTACAAAAAAAAAAGAACGGATATAACTACTAATAAAATAGTCAACGTTTTGGTCTCGCCAAAACGTGTAAAATTACCTTTTAGTTCATTTACGAGTTGGTCGGCTACGGCGGTGAACATAGTAATGGCGCGATTTTTTTAAATAGTGCTCTAAAATAACCAAGCAGCGTAGTTAACAAGTGTCAAAGTGGAATTTCCACTCGAGCCGGCCTCAAGTGTCGGTGTTCTGCGTATCATTGAAAATTCGCTACAGTTTAAATAAACGCGTATCATGATAATATGTACGTATATGTACGTATGGAGGTGGTACGAGTACCTAGAAGTAGGTACCCAGACTAAGCTAGTCTGTAGCTACACTATTTACTGAAAGGCGAGATATTTATATGGAGTCTAATGGTATGGTTATTTTGCAACTGCAAGTCTGCAAGTACTAAGATAGTGCTGAATACGTTTTGCAATTTCTTTCTAAAATTACAAAAAACATGAGAAGGTCAGCTGGACGGAATGCAAGATTATACATATATTTTTACGTCGAGTTGTTGTTAGCTATTATTTTTGTATTTTTTTTTCGATATAAACATGCTCATGTACACATAAACTAAAGTGTCAAATGTAAGTTTCTCATGTAAGTGAATTGTATAACTCTTAATGGGAAATAAAGTTTCTAAAACCTAAAAACCATAAAACCTTACAACTTTTTTAATTACTTTACCTTACCAAAAGAGTTTCTTTATTTTAAATTATTATTATTATGAATATTGGGAACGGCTATAAGACTACAGCGGATCTATCTGGGCAAATCCAAAATACAATTAGAGCCATTAACGGAACAACTCGTAAAGTATCGACGAATGGCACATGAAAGGGAACAGAGATTAAGTAAGCAACTTGTGCGGCTTCAATTCAGAACATTCGCGTACAAAGGCGAAAATTTTCCAGACGGGAAGAATTTTGATGCCTTTCACCGACAATGGCTGAGAGACGTCAGTTAGGAGTCTGTGATGAGTGTTTTACCAGTGGAATTTGTGGATCCTCGCTCCGCTACCACAATTGTTTTAAAGTGAACAAAGCAGCCGCATTATAAAGTTAATGTGGTTGGACTCAAGGTCCCGCGCGCAAAGGGGATAAAGTACTGAACGAAATTTAATTTATACGACGCCACGATAGGGCCAGAGGTTTTATACGGGTTTGTATGACGTCAAGTTAATATGATTGTGTTATAATATCTATCTCTTTAAGTTGTTCTTGTGGCTTGGCAAAAGGGTAAACGCAAATTAAATTGTATATTTGCGTTAGCGAAAACATTAACCAAACATTACTGTGTTATTTGACGTTCATCGAGTGTATACAAATACCTTAAGATGAATAAAAATGTTTTATTTTATTTCAAAAAATAAAGGACAGTTGTGGTTGAATGAAGTTCCTCGGTGACTATTGTTTGGGCTCATATGTCTTGACGTTTCCAATATATTCAACAATATTAGGAGAAATATAAATTAAAGTTATAATAATAAGTAAATTTATTTTAAAAAGCAATATGTATAATAATTTTAATAACAAGAAGAATGTAAACATACTCGTAGAAAATAAAAGTGCTTGACTTCAAATGTTTTATTGATAGCTTTGAATATTTAATGATAGCTGTTTAAATAAGTATAGTTGTAAAAATATAATTCAAAGCAGCCCACGCGATAATTTCTACACCTGGTTATGGATATGGATATCGTTCCCTATGGAAATGGGCAACGGATCCATTCAAGCCATTACTGGCTTTGAAGGGAATTTTTTGTTTTTCTGCGTGGGTTTGTGAGGAACCTGCGTGAAGAATCGTGAAGAAGAATGTTGCAGGCCTAAAAATACACTAAGGCATGTCATGGTTAACATCATAAATGTATTAATATTAAAACAGAAACGAAAGCTTCCACAATTGTGTCGCCGACACGCCGTGCCGCCGCTTTACACGCAGGAAAACTTTTATTGTCGTCATGAGCGGGATTTGCGGACAGAGAAAAGAATTTATATTTTGTGTGTTCAAATACCACAATAATCCTTTAAACACGTTGATGTGCTGTTTTTTATTTAGATATTTTATGTTCAACATTATTATTTATCTACCTATTTATAATGTGTGTGTTATGTTAATAAAGCTTCACACTCACAGCCCCATACTAGGACTCCCTGTGTCGTGGGTGCCATGGACACACACAAAGACAAATACACAAACACTCAGACCGGTAACAGAAATCTAAATTCATCATTTAAATTTCTGCCCTTCGAATGATGGACTGGTGTGGTAACCACTACACCACACAGGTACACACAGGTACAGGCGTGGTAACCACTACACCACAATACATGAAGAGAAAACTTTTCATCATAATTCTTTTCCCTTCCATCCCTTTTTAAGAACCTGACTAAGCTCGCACGGAGATGTATGAGATTTGTTACTTTCAGGTCATGTGGCTACACAGGAGATTAGAATGATAAAATTTATGTACACTATCTGTTACGAATCATCACTACATAGTATAAAACAAAGTCGCTTTCTCTGTCCCTATATCCCTATGTATGCATAAATCTTTAAAACTTCGCAACGGATTTTGATGCGGATTTTTTATTAGATAGAGTGATTGAAGAAAAAGGTTTATATGTATAAACGTTCACAGTTTTTCTGTAGTGTATTTAGTATCAGCATTGCAACCGTGCGAAGCCGGTGCAGGTCGCTAGTATATTAATAAAATAAAATAAAACTGTAATTGTCACACTGCATTAGCTAATAGATGGCGCTACACGTCAATTAATTTATTTACTCCAAACGTTGAGAAAGTCATACGTTTGACTTTGAGACGGAAGTAAACGGAAGGAATAAAGCATTTTATCTATGATCTTCCTGCTCAAGTTTAGCTAAGTTTTTTAGGTACCTGACATCCATAATACAAGTTAAACCTTACTTAGGGTCACAGAGTTCCATGAAATTCTATGGTACTTGTATAGTATTCAACTATTTATTCCTCAAGGTAAACTGTACGTCTTATGGATTAATAAAGGTTTATTATATTTTTTTTTTTATTATTTAATTTATGTCAATATTACAAATAATACAATAACAAGTAAGTATTTAGGTATGTTTAACCACCACGGGAATGCCTGTTATTATAAACAGATTTGGGCTTGCGCGGAACTTGACAAAATGTATTTTAATAATGCATTTATGTCGGTCGATGTAAAATTAAAATAATTTTATTAATTAGCTCGCAATAACATTTCGCACAAACTCAACTTATCGACGGCATTACGCTTGCGGCATTACGTGATTGTTGTACCGTTTTAATGAATCAAATTTCACTAATAAAAACGTCCACGGATTTTTATCACTAGAAATGAAAAATTTTTTATAAGTGGTATACCAAGCCGTTTTTTTTAATATGTAATATAATTTAGATAAATGTAAAAGAAAAATTATATTACAAATCCAATGCAATTGCAACGGCACAAACTCCAAAAAAAATGACTGAACTCTGTAACAATTTAACTTATTAATAACTTTTAGCTTGAAGTTGGTTTTTATTTTTACTTGAAATAATTTTATATTATAATTGAAATGAGTTTTACAGTCAGCAGCCTTAATCGCATTTGATGTTCCATCCAGGACCACTAGTGTAACTTTTTGTAAATTACGAGAAATGAAATGAAATTTATATCTTATGCATACATCGATTTTTAGCGCCTCTAACGTAGACGACGAGAACTAAAAGTGGTTAATTACATATAGGTACAATATAATTACTCGATATCTTCCCTCAATGCGACTTTCCACTGTACCTTAGTTAGCATCGGCTTAAAAGTAAATTTTTCGACATTACTGCAACTCGTGACAGGCACTTATCTCTATTTCTGCTTTTTAAATTTCCGTTAAACTTATGTGGAAACTATTTTGTAAGACGATGGATGAAGAAGAACTATAACATGCGTTTGAATATAGAATAAAAGCGTAGAACATAAGAAGATCGAGAGACAGATGGGAGAAGAGAGTCGAGAGAGCGAGGGCTAGGGGCGTTACGATGTGTATAATGTAATAAATATAAATAAAGAATATAGATAGAAATAAAAGGTCTGCTTAGGCATTTCCATCCAACACTTATTTACAGTAGAATATGGATAACTATTCACAGTCATGCTCGATTAATAAGTATTTGTTTCTGGGAGTCAATGATTTTATTTGGTTTTCATTCATTTCGCGTGTTATGTACATAAATTGTTTTCCCACGTGGATGTTAACGATATCATTGTGATTTCATCAACATAATTTTCCGGAATGGTTTCGTTTGCAATCTGCAAAAAGTCAGAAATATACGGTCCATATAAATTACCTTATTATGCACGACACATAACTGCTGTTTATATTAATAATTACGTTGAACGAGATAATCAGGATGATACGATTCGTGTCAAAATGCAAAATAATGTTTTTGTTGCACTGCCAACATGTCTCTGTGAATGAATAAATCTATGCAAAAATAAACATATCCATTGTACACAACTATCACAATGCAAGTCGTTTCATAGGATAAATATTTATAGGCCTGTTTATATATTTAAAGAACTGTTTTAAATATTATAGTTTAATTCTAGTTCTTGAAACATAATAAAATTATAATTTTAATGAATCGACCAAAATATCACTGCAAGTTTAATCGATAAAAATTACTATTTTTTTAAATAGATAAAAATAACTTTAAAAAAATATATGTTACAAATATGCTGATATTAACACCATACAGAGTATATTTTAAATATTGTGGAATATATATCAATAAAAAAAGCAAAATAGACAAATGGCCACTGGACAACACGAAAATTAGTAAGAAATATCAATAAACACTTTAAATATCATAACAACTTTTTATCGAAAGCCCAGCTAATACGGGAAAAAATTCTCAAACTGTCTACAAGGATTGGTTTCCAAAACATTTCAAGCCTTTTCATATAACTATGTGTATTTGTGTTTGGGTAACTCAATAAAGTTTTATATAAATAGCTTACACTTGGAACCTTCCCAGTAGCTATCAGGTAAATTCATTTGTTCGTAATCGCAAGGTAAGATAAAATGAACTGATCAGCCACAAATGCTTGCGCGTTTGATTCCAAAAGCGGTTTGACGAAGGTAAGGCTCTTCGAATGTCCTCAACCCTTTGTCTCGTGAGAATACAATGGACAATCGCAATACTAGGCAACGCGATATGGGACACCCTTCGCCTTGCCTCTACGTGACCAAATTTCGAACAAAATGTTTTGTGGTACGGCAACGTCTAAAATAAGTAATGTCATCTCCCTCCGGGGCCTAAGCATCGTGTATCTCCAATGGCACAATTAGGGTCGAAAATTTCTGTAAGATATTGTGTGCTATACAAGAATGTTTTGTGCATGTCAACATAAAAAGCGTGTGTGAGAACAGTGTTTGGGAAGTTGGTTGGTTGAAGCGAGCGTGGTCAGCGGTCAAAGCAAATCGCGCTTCAAGTTCTGACTACGCCGGACGTTGTGCCCCGGTCTGCCTTTACTTATTGTGTGTTTCTTTTTACCCTTCCCACTTTTGCCCGGCTGAGTGCGCTCTTTCTTTCAAATCTTTCCGTATACTTTTTGTTTGCTCGCCACTAGCATGGACATTTGCCTGTTATTCAGCTTACTTGTTAGCCGTTTAAAGTGTTTGTGTTCGCATATAAGTTTTAAAATTGTCTGCGTATGAGTCGTATCGTAGTGCATAGTCCGTTTTTGCTTTGCGTGTACCTACTTAATGTTTAGTTTATCTTGTTTGTTCAACGTATTCTGCATTAACTCCAAGAGCCTTATTACATTATAGGATTGGCTGAGGACTAAACTTCCCGAGTTAATGTTTAGCAGTTTTTGAACCCAGTTTTATATCAACATTATTATAAGCAATAACGATGTCTTAGGAAATAATCAAAGTGTGATAAATAGACTATTGTATTAAGTCAGATAAAAGGCAAAGGCTATAAAGCGGGCTTATGTCCACCTAGAGACGAAACCCTTTCATTAAGCGCTATTAAGCTGGCTGCTAATGTTCGCTCGCTATGGGCAACTTTAGCAAAACATTCCCCGCTAATGACAGCCTGCCTCACTATTTGTCCATCCTCGCTTTCCAGCAAAGAATAGTCCGAAACTTATTCGTCCCTTTAACCCGACCCTGCCTATCGCTCAAAGCTTAACCCCTATAATTAGCTACATGTTACTAGTTTCTATGAAACTTTATTTTAAATAAAGCATCCGTCTCTATATAAAGTTGATGCGCATAAGGGATTTCTAAAGTAGAATTTAATAAGGCGTTTCAGAAAAAACCGCCCGATAGAGGCGTGCATGCAATGCGTGCAGCTGACGCCAAAAATACGGCATAATATGATGTCCCTAATCTACTTCACGGTCGGATGGACGGAGCGGTGCTGTCGATAACAATAACCGACTTAATACGCCCGATAATCGGTTTTCCTATTCGCAAACCTCAGTGATTGACACTTTTGATGACGTTTGAAACGAACCGTGCGCTACGAGTTCGCATCCCAGATATTTTTCTATTATTAAGCCAAGGGGGAAAGCGTGTTTTTATTTTGTAAATAAAAAATGTCCTCAAATATAACGAGCGCGTCGAGAATTTAAAATGATGTTCTGACTGGCATTGGACACGGGGATTATGAAAAATATTATTTATCAGAAATTGAAATCATCAAGTCGTGACACTGTTGGGCTATTTTAAAGCTGAAGCAACGAAGCACACTTTGGAACCACATTATCATTACAGTAACTGACAGTTCTTGACCACATTCAAGCATAACTACACGGTGAGCATTAGTGGATTTCATCAAGTGTGACAAGGCTTAATGATTCAAGTTTCCACATTCATTAAGCTTCGGGCAAACTGTTTAAAGCCGCAGTTTAATGGAAGTGGTAAATTGCGCATTAATATTGTGGCACAGATGACCACGCATGACCCGGCTGAGTTAAATTTTAATCCGTTGAACTAAATTTTGCAGTACCTGCTTTTTGAACGAAAACCAAATTACCGCCATAAAAGCCAAATTACAAGATCAATTTACTTAACATGAGAAAGCAGTAGGTATTAAAGTAATCCAAATGTTAAATTGTACGCATTTGTTCCATATATGGCACAGGTCTTCATAATTGACCCTCATAATTGGGAAAGGCCTGGATCATACTGCAATACGTTGTTTTACTCGTACTTACATCTGTACTTGCGCTATTCACATTCAATTAGTTAACTAAAGTATAATAGCTATCGAAGTATGATTAAGTACAAATCAGTGTAAACTATGCATTATGACATCTTTGTAATACTTTTCGGAATTTGCTTTTCAGATAATAATGCTTTCATTAAGTCTCCCGCCCGTTATATTGTAAACTTGGCTTTCACAACTTGACGGAGACATAATTATATTATATATAATAAAATATTATATATATCTTCTCTATATATAATAATATAAGAAGATTTTTAATGAAGTACCTAGTTTTACTACTAGAAGTATTTTTTATGTAACTGAAGAAGCAGAATAAATAAATAAATAGGTATATATATATAAGATTTATGTCCAAATTGACTGTATCAATTTATTTATTTGTAACCTTAGTTTTGTGCATTGACTTCTGCCTTTTGTGAAGCTAGTATAAAGGTTTAACCTTTTGAACCTCGACCTATGTATTGTACGTCAACAATAGTTGACACAATTGACACAATTTACTAATAGTAAATTGACATTAATGACAAGTCATACTTAGTTGCTTTCGTAAAGTTTATTGAACTTGTACCTTCTGTTTTCATAATTATAGTTGTTTGTATTTTTCCCTCGAAATAATAAAGTAAATTGAAGAATTTAATTTCTGTTTGGGTTTGCAAAATACTAGTAAAATTTATTTTTATTTAGCAGATTAAAATAATTTATTTATATCTATAATAGCTATGTATAAATAAATATTAGTTATAGAAATATAAACTTAAAATATTGGATATAGTAAGAAAGCATTCCTATTTTGTATTATTAGGAAACATTTTGTATAGGTATATATAGGTTAAATACTTACTACATAAGGTTGAGAAAAGTTAAAAGAAGCTTCAAGTACATTTCGAACTTTTGAAGCGAACATTAAATACAACTGTATTAAAACCTCTCGGCATCATCACGGAGGGCAATGAAACAAAAGAAATGTTACATCTCTTTTTCTCATAAACAGAAATATATTTTCTATCTCACGTCATATCACGTACCCTTGAAAGCGTCGCCTTATGAATGTGTTAGTGATAGTAGAGTTTATATTACACATACGCACACATGTTAAGGCACTCACACGCAGAGGTTTTTATGTGTGAATGTGTTCTGCATTATCATGAATCATGATTCGCGGAGTCTTTCCAGTCAGGCCGTTACATTTCTTAGAAAACATTGTTACAAAAAATATTCTGATATTATTATAACCGTTTTATTATAAGATACGAATGTCTTTATAAGTTTTATTTATATGCCTTCAACCCTTTCTATATTCCACTGCTGGGCACGGGTCTCCAATGATCCACTCCACGCTGCACCAATGCGGATTGGTGGAGATTTAGTTGAGATTTATATACCTACCTAATAATATTAAGCTGTACTAAAGGATGTCATGGTTTACTTTAGGTAAATGTCATCCCAGTTTTAAGAAAAAGATTAAAAATAGGTACTTAAATACATACGTAATAGGTATTTGTTAAGATACACAAAAGAGTTAAAATCTCTTTCCTATTAACGGTTACAACAAATCTACTTTAACGTCCGTACAATTTAAACGAATTTAACGTAGAGGTACTAACTAGGTCCTAAGTTCTAAAGTAGAAGAGAAACAAAACTTACCTCGTTTATGTCTCACATGATATTTGCTCTTAGTCACAGTGGCGGTACAACACGGCTGCTCGTAGTAAAAGTTATACGAACTATCCACTTCGGAGTTCTGCTGCACAAGCTGGCATTGAACCTGGCACTCGAGTCCGAGGAGAAGGAAGACCAGCCAACGAACCACAGCCGGGACGATAGTCCGTACCGCGAAACGCATTGTCACTTCACAAGGTTATTATCACAACACTTCCGTTTGACTAGCAAACCAAAGGCATTTCTTGTCGTCTGCAAAATAGGTTTTATTCAACACAAAGTAAGCTAAATTATGTCAAACGTAAACTCAAAACTCCGGCTACATTTCACAACGTTTATTTTGTTTTGTAAAGTAAGGTAGAAAACGTCTCCATATTACGTAGGTAAGGGAGTTTGTTACGTGCATGCTTCTCGTCTTTAGGCCTAAATTCAGCCTATTTGCGACGGCGCGGCCCGGTATATTGCATCGAATGCAATTTTTGTTTACGTTTTCAAATACAGTTTTTATTCTGTAGGTTACATTAATATAGAATAAAACTATTTTCATAAGTATATACCTATACGAATTCAAATCTTATTTCGCGCAGTTTTTTTTACGATTTTAAAATGGGTTGTTATAGCGGAATCGCAACTATCCAACGCTTAAGACGTAACTAAAAAAATATTTTCCTTTTACATTACAATGCTAAATAAATATTTTAATGATTTGAGGTCTAACCAAGTGTTTGATAAAATCAAATATCAAATCTGTTTGAATAAACATGATTAATGGTATCTACCTATTAAAAGAACGTTTTACTCGCAACAATTGTTGAACCGATTGTGCGCTGAACAATCAATACAATCATACAATGAAACCAATAAATGTAATAATGGCAACTAAAAAAGAATGGTGTACGCCCATGGCATAATAAAATTGACATTTTGTGCTAAAAAACGTACAGTGCAGGACAGTATAAGCTATTGTGTTACTGCTAACGACAGAACGGCAAGCGATTTAATATATATCCCCTATAATACTAAAGCTATAAAAAGTTAAAACTTCCCATTACCCCAATTGGTATGTAGTATGTATATGTATGTAGTATGTATGTACGTAATGAAAACAATTTATATACTATTATTTTTCTTAATAGAATTCCGAAGTTAATTTTATTTTCTGTTCAAGTCAATAACTCTTGATGTCAACGGCCCACACATTATACAATTTGTTAAAGAGGCACATAATCAGACCTAGCGAGCTATGTATTTTTGTTCGCAATAAGTAATTTAAAAATGACAGAACTTCGAATTAAGTGAATCATTTATTTTTTGCCTTTATTGCCTTAAATCCATTCTATGGCCCCAATGCTGGGTACGAGTCCTCCCCATTAACAGGAAAGGCCTAGCTTAGAGTATACTTCACCACGCTGCTCCAATGCGGATTGGTAGGGTATCAGTAAAAATTCTTCAAATAGGACAGTATCACATTATTTCCCACGAAAAATAACGTCCCAGAATTATTTGCATAGTCATTTGTTGGCAATGAGACAAACACCTAAAAAAAGTGTAAAGCGGTGCACGTTAATGGCTGTAGCGACCATTACGAGACCGGCCGATGGCTTTAAGCACACCTTCAGTAATGGAAACCGCATGGCTGTATGCAACAGGGGCATAACCACCCTTCAGCTATTTCTCTAACGTGTTTTAACTGGTTTTTGTAGCCAATTATGTACAAAATCTTTACGTTAATTATAGTTAGTTAGATATTTAATGGTACTAAACATAATTATATACTTACTGCCATTATATCTTTAAGAAGCTTATAATAAAGTTAAATACAAATACAACAAAGTAATAGAAGACAATGAAATGGGTCTTTAATTCTTTTAAGTTACTACTTGTAACTAATCTACTCTTTATATTCGAATCCGAACCAATTCCCTATACAGCCGCTTCAAATATAATCAACATAATAGGTTTCATTTCAAAGCAATTCATCCTAGTCGGCTAATATATTTCCATTATAAGGTTATCAAATAAATAATCATTCACCGTATTCAGTTACCCTTGAAGATATTATCGTTATCGGGAATAAATAAATGTCTTCTGGTAAATTTAACTCGAATCTTTAGGCCGGGTCGCGATGTGGCCGATATCTTGTGTACGCGGTCAGGGATCGACCCGTGAAAGAGTCGAAAGATGAATTAAATAGATAAGCCTCCGAAAAGGACTTGGGAAGGATGGCATAGTTATTATACTATACGTGAGAAATACGAATAACTATAAAAGGCACATCTATTTCTTAGTGGCGTCTATAGGCCCACCACAACAAACAATATAGGTAACTATAACTCGCGTTGCGAATAAAACGGACTTCAAATTGTCGCGTACATAAAAAATATAACTCATGTGGTTTTCTCATGGATGCCGGTATCAGAACTGGACCAAATTAACCCAGCTTTCATATAAAAAAGAATCATCCAAATCCGTCCACCCAGTTGAAAGTTATGAGGTAAAAAATACAGTCGAATTGAGAACTTCCTCCTTTTTTTGGAAGTCGGTTAAAAATACCTAAGAGTACCTACCTAAAGGTTTTCAATAATATTATGATGAATATGGCAAGTTACTTTTAATATAAGTTAATAAATATATTGATATGTGTAATAGCTTATGGCTTTCATTTCATTCCAATGATTAATGACCTGCGGCTGAACGATTTTTGTTCATATGACAGTGAATACTTTAGAGAACATAAATATTTAAAATCTCCCTCTTTCAAGCGTGTAAAGGGTATCAAAATTTTGAATTACTTTCTCAGTTTGTTTATATCCAGTGGGATCAGAAGGGACGTGCGGCTTGTTATATCGTATCAAATATATAACGATAAATGATCGGAGGAACCATTAAAATCATAGGTTATGAATTTTACATTTGTATGAAATATTTAGTATGTTGATAGAATAGTTATCTTCAATCAATAAAACTTCTAAGTAAAATGGTAAATAATTATCATGAAATATTATTAAGTATATTTTATTATTAAAACAATGACGAAAGGTACGTATTAGGTACCTAGTTACTTACAGATTAAGATCAGGCTCTTTTTCGTCATCTGTAACTTAACAGAAATGTTTTATATTAATTTAAAAATTCTGATTTTATTCCAGTATGTACCTACTCTACTACTTAAGGTCAACTCCTTAATTTGGTCCCACTAAATATGAGTGTTCCAAGAAAAATGTGGTCATAAGAGCTCCGCGCAAGCTGTGCCGGCCTTACACAGACCCGAACCGGTTCTGTAATGATGTCTTCATTACCGATTCCCCACAACTCTACTTAATACCACTCACTGATACGAAATTTATTAATGGAGAAAGGTGATATTCTTCCAAATAATGCCTCGGAACAACAATTTTATTTTAACAGCAGAGAGCTTACAAAATACACGAGAATACGCTCCCATCCATTTTGTTTGTTGCCTACTCGAGTTTCAAATGCGGCATTTTACTTTAACGCCGAGTAGGTATCTTTTGTTAGCCCGTTAAACCTCGGCCGCCTTAAATTGCCAAGACCGAGATGGGAGAATAAAAAGTTGTTCTCTTCAAAATTCTAAATAATTTCATCAGAGAATTCTTAAGTATTTCGGCAACATTATTTTATACGAGTTCATTAAGCGGATTTTAATCTGCGTTCATATCTGTCGATCTCATTTCGCTCCACAATTACACCGTTACTGCCCATTGCACGTCAGGCTTCGCTTATTATGAGCGAAGAATGTTAAGAAATTTCATCCGACAACCCATTGAGGCAGCCCTTCCAATTGTGCGAAGGTGTTCCAATTGAATGGTAGGAACGGGGAACGAATATAATGAAATTTCGCCTCGATAAAGACCACTGAGCCCGTAACACAATACTCGATGTTTCCTCCACAGCACGTATCCATGTCACGCCATTAAACCCCATAAAAATATCTGCCGACACATCTTAGGTAAGTAAATTATACCTACTTGCCTGCGTTTTAATTAATGGCCCATTGTATCGACTATTCAGGCCGACAGCCAAATTGTGAGTTATGTTGTTTCGTCCGGACAACCAAATTGATGTCTTATTCGTGTCTACATGTCAAGAGCCCTTTTTTGGTTCTTAATTATGGATGCAGTGCCTTGTTTAAACGTGTTTTTTTTTTGAAAACATTCTTCAAAGATATCTTCTAAATTAACCTGTCAGTAAAGGTACTTCTCTGCTGCCTTAATAGAGGACTCTTTAAAACATGTAACGATTACAGAAATATGTCAGTATTGATTATATCAAGCAAACAATGTTAATATTGTCCAGTGTTAAAACTTTAACGTTGCGGTACAATAGATCTTATGTAAACATGAAATAAAATAGATTTTCGCTAATTGGGTGGGCAGAGGAGATACCGTTCCGCTTTGAATTATTAATAACGTAACAGCGGTATTGTAAGCTTCTTAGGACTGAAGGCTGAATAAATATCGACGGCTGATAGTAGCTGCAGCCTAAATATATACAAAGCCGCTTGTTGCAAAATTTACTTTTATGGGGTGTTTTCTTTATATTGTTACATAATGTAGTACATTTCTTATTTATACATTTACTTATTATTTTAAATATTATTCGATAGTTAAATAAGTTAAAGTTAGTTTTTATTGTGACATCTACTGCAACCTTTCTAGTTCCACTAAGGGTTAACTGGGAGTAAATACCTTAAAGCATTAAGTTCACCCTTTGTTATATCTCTTTTTATATTAAAGGTGTAACAAAAAAGAGTTAAATTATATCAAACCCTTGCAATTAAAAGTGAGCTTCGCTTCATGTTAAATGTCAGTGCTGTTTAAATCTGTGCCAAAGATATAAACCATAATAATATATGTATTCCATCAGTTATAAATATAGGTACTTATTTGCATTACACCTCTTAATAAACTACGCTGATATTCCAATTTTAAATGCAGGCATTTTACCTTTCTGATCAAAAGAGAATTATTGCTTTACGGTAAAGGCTTCGTAACAACAATATTTTTTTCATTTCAAGAAGACGACAACTATACTGAAATAAAATTAGTAAGTTAGCAGTATACGAGCGTTCTCGTTGTCCTGGGTAAGAGAGCTTACAGAAGGGACCGGTTTTTTGCATTACTTGTGGGAATGGTACAAATCAAAGAAATATTGAAGAATATCCGGTGTATTTGCCATCGCAAAACATTAAATAAAAATCCTGTAATTATTATTCAAGAAAGGTCTAGTGAACATTTAATTAAAGGAGATTAACGTAATTATTCTAAAGGAGATTCCTATTTCTCAGTTTGTCTAACTCTTAAGGTGATGTCCGTTCTTTGGTATAGAGCGCTTCCCGTTTGCTATCAAAAGTTTCAAATTAAAATTTTCGGGAAATAGGTACTGAAGCAGGCAGAATATTCTACTCTGAAACAGTAAAAGTTAACATTAAATAATATTGATAAAGACGCTGTTTACAATTTGTTTCATTAATAACAGGCGGGTTAGCATGAGATTGTGTTAAGGGCAGCATGCAATAAGTTATTAATACTGTTCGGTTACATAAACCACAAGTCTAATTAGTTTCTGGAGTACAAAATCAATTAAATGTTACTAACGGGATCCAAACCGCAACCTCAAGAAATGCTCAGGGATGATTCAAAGGGACTAACAACTACTCTGAAATAATATAACTACAAATAGTATGGGATTCCTTGATTCATGGCAAAGACGTGATTGCTTATGCGTATACAATGGGTACTAATTAAGTTTGGGTAGAAATTACTCACGGAGTATGTTATTTTATTTCTGTTTGTGGTTGTGCCACTTCATACAGACAGTTCTAAGAGTTCCGTAGACTAATAAGACACATATTATTATTATATAAATATGCGTACATACTGCGCATTAAGCACAAAATGTTTGTTTATGACTTTCAGTCTGAATTAATTGAGCTTTGTTGTAATTTAAAATGTTTGAAAATATTTTTACTAATGATACCTTATCTGATGTTTTTAAAACTTTACAAAGCGTTCGTGCATTGACTTCTAATAATAAAATCGATGCAGGTAACATCCATTTACTTTCATCTCGTGTAGAAGAAAATGAAATTTTCTATACAAAATATTATCAATAGTTACAATAAACGTACCGCAGTCGAGACGCTACGCGCCGGATTCCACCCACGTACAAAATACACGTAAACGTCTGCTTTCCGTAAAATTGATACAAATAGAGATATCAATTGTTTTGGACAAGGAGATATAACGACGTGGCAATGCAAGTAATTCTCTGCTGGATTGAATGGCGAGGGGTTGGATTCGTGGGGCAAAGTTTTCTGTAGTTGTAACGGAAGAGTTTTACGAACTTCGTATCAAATGGATGACTGGGTTATTGGCTATGGGATGTGTAGTTTACGTGGGCTAGGAATAACAATGCTTGATATGTGAGACTGTATGCTTGCCAGATTGAATTACTGTGTCCGTGGAACTGCAATACTTTCAAACCTTCAAAGTTTTTGATAAATAAACAAGTAAAAGCAAATAATGGATTGTCCATGTCTATTTATGTTTGACTTGCATCTTATATCGGGTACATATATTTTAATCATACAAGCCAAGGGATAAAATTTCTTTTATTTACTATATTAATATAATTCAAAAATAAAAATAGTTTTTGGATTTCAATCAATAACTACTAGAGCTGAAAGACTTAAAAGTAAAAATATTTGCCCCATAGTCCCTATATATTTCGTCTCTCTTTGGTAGGTACGAGTACAATAAGGTACAATGTATTGTTCTATTGGTTGGATGAAGATCAAAAGCAATTTATTATGATTAACTTGATTAGGTGGTAGAACTTGTATGGTTCGAGCGGGGAAGTACCACCGCTGCACCCATGTCTGCCGTGAAGCTAATGAAGCA
>DWQL01000160.1:0-19121 GCA_018231265.1 Noctuana haematospila | reverse complement strand
ATCGCTTGCGATCCACACTGCCAGTGGGGCTATGCGCGCTTCATAATAACAATAACGAGATTATAGAAGACATATTATTATATTGTGCGACGTTTATTTTGTTCATAATAAGACATCATTCTATTCTTGTATTTACCTTGTCTTTTATCATACACTCTGTTAACGCTGTTCTCACTGGCAACCATTTAGACTTTAATGGATCACCCGACTTAAATACTCGATGATAAGTTATAATTGAATAACATAGTGTAACATATATCGCGCGAATTTGAAGACGGAATGAGTTCGTAAGCATTCGTTTGAGCAATTGCCAATGAGGACAGCTACGAGTACAACAGCTTAGAATAAGTACCTACCTGGAAATATTTTAGGGTTATTATTGACTTGCCTTTTTTCCATTTAGATTTCCACCAGATGGTTTATACACATCAGGATTCCACAAGCATGATGTAGCGTTAAACCCCCACATCATAGCGCCGGACCCGTTCGCATCAGACGATTGTTTAGATGTTTTTTCACCGGATTATAAGTTCCTCCCACCCGAGTAAGTTTATTTATCTACTTATCTCTTAAGAAATAAAAATATTTTCATAATTGTTGTCTTTTATTACTTTTATCTTTATTATTTGTCGTGTAATTCAATTTTTAAATTCAAATCACCTGTGAATATTAATAACGAATAAGATATGCAATATTTTTTTTTAAGAGCAATATAGCAAAATAATATGTTGGTACAAATAATTCCTATGACTAGTATTAGGATAGGATTGATGCCATGATCCGTGAAATTAATTTATTATATATTTAAACGTACACGCGTGATGTTCTGAAGACATAATAAGAAAAAAAATGCCTTCTGTTCGACTGTTAGAGTTGAGCGCAAACAAAGTTTAGTTAAATAAATGAATTACAAAAAAGATTGTACCTTTTTTTCTTACATATAATTTTTTTTTGCCATTGAGTTTTATACAGTGCAGCAAATATTTTTAGTTTAATATCTTTATAATTTTTAAAATAGTGAATGCATTAATATATCATGTACGTTTTATATACCTATAACTGGCATCAGTGGCAACACAATGGTTGATTTTGTTATTTTTATTTAGTTTCGGTAAGCTACTAATTTAAAGTTCAAAACGTAGAAATAATACAAAATCTTCGATTTTAGGTCAGAGGAACTGAACACGATGAACTCCAGTGAAGATGAACCATCGTCTGGTTTAAATGGAAGACTGAGGCCACGAAAATCTATAATAACTAACCCTCAATCACTAAAGCAAATAACGCGGAAATCTGATGGTAGATCTGCTCAAGAAAAACCTAAGCGTGTAGGCACCCCATTCAAAGCGTCACCTAGCAAACCTGATGATCTCTCTAAAACAGTTTTGTTAGCTACCCCGCAACTTCTTTGCCCGTATTGTGATCGAAAATTTGTTTCGAAACAATCAATATCTAAACATGTTCGACGGTCACATCTTTCAGCTTCTAAACCAAACTCTTCTATGGTTTGTCTATTTTGTAACCACGTCGAAAGGGAACCAATCGATGTTATTCGCCACATGGTGGACTCCCACCCAAATCAGTACTTTGCTTGCCTTGACTGCCACTCTCGTTTTCCGTCTACAAAGGAACTAGCAGAACACAAGCTTAATGTGTGCGAGAAACAAAAGATTCCTTATCGCAGTAAATTGCGTCAAAAACCGAAAAAGGAGAGTCAAAAGTCTCTTGACACTTGCGACAATGATTACAGGAATGGACAGAATTTTTCTGGACTTGGTTTTAATGGTATAGTTATTTCTTGTGAACTTAAACCGTCTCACGTTCATGATGAAGCAGATATTGAAGATAATATAACTACAAATTTAATTTTACCTCCCAGTAAAAATTTGAATGCAACTGTTTTAGAAAAAAATGCAGTAATTGTGTTAGATGATATTCAATGGAATAGAAGGATACCTTCCAATTTCTCTTTTCATAATGCTGATGCTGATCAAATATTATCCCGATTAGGTGTGGTCCATAGGTCGCCTAAAACCGGCGATTCATCTAAAAAAGATTTTTTTAGAGCAATTGAAGATGCCACACAAAAATTCGAAAAATGTTTCGACACGACTTTTTATTCCAAAGTTGCCAGTAATGTACAAGAAAATTTATCGAAATTTTTGGATGGTTCATTTAATTTTAACCCTGATCCAGATAGTACCATCAAGACACGTAAGTCAAAAAATAGCGTCGCTATACATACAGCAGAAGGGTTTCCTATTTTATTGGCTTGTGAGCAATTCTCTCGCAATAATTTTGATGGGTATATGCCACGCACAATTGCACCAAAACACAAGTGGAAATGGGACAATTTAGAGAACGAAAGACTCTGGAACTCCGATCAAATAAAAAGGGATACTCATGCAAATAACTGTATTATAACATTAGTATCAAGTCTGGACATTTGGACTCAGTTGCGTATGCGACGTAAGTTTGAGGAGAAATTCAATATAACACCTGTTGAAAAGAAGACTGAAAAACAAAACTTGATAGGTAAACAGCTAAAGGAAATACTGGAGAGCAGGGAAATACCAACCGTTAAATCCCAAATAGTAAAGTATACAAAGGAGCCTACTCCAAATATTAATGAACGGAATTTCCCAAGTTTTTTGGGGCTGAAGCCTTCAACTTCGAAGGTTAACATTAAGCCAGCTATCTTAAGTGGAGAATGGGTACGACCGAGGTGTTATGTGTGTTGCGCGTGTGGGGCCCAAACGCAAGACTCGAGAGCTTTGTGTGCACATGTTTCAACAAAACACCCTAATTCACAGGTTCAACATTACGAAATAGTAGGAGAATCACTTTTGAAGGCGGATATATTAAAACATTTGTATGTACCTCCTAGCCAAAATATTAATAGAACCCGACCTACAAGGGGATTTAAAGATTGCACAAAATGTAATAAATCCATTACTATTGAAGATTTACACCAACATATGTTGGATTGTGCTGGAGACACACCGGCTATTCGTAGAAAATGTCGGTACCGACCCTTTGGAGTGCGTAAACGTCGTTCACGCTTACCAGATAATAGAATACGAAAGAAAATGCGAAACGATATTCGAACAAGGCCAAGTCGTCAAAAGAAACGTATCAGACCTCGACCAAAATTGAGAACCGAAGTTGGTGATGGTAAGTACTTTTAGCGTTGAACACTATTATAAATACTTTTAGAAAATTAATGATAAATGAATACTTAAAAATACCAACATCCAGTTTTTAATATCTTGTTTCCAATTTGAGCTAAGACGAAGCTATTATTGGACTAATGTTTTTATTAATTTTATAATAAACTTGTTTTATACGTAACACGTACGTACGTTGTATAATTTTTTTATTGTAAATCACGTATATCTTTGTTAAAACCATGTTTTATATTCCAGCTGAAACAATAAGAAAAATGATAGCAGACTTACCAGCAAAACGTCACCGCGTTGTGGTAAATCCACTGAACTCATTGAGACCTCGTAGAAAACTGGATAAACAAAGGGCAATGTTAAGAAGAAAACGTCGTACGTCCGAAGATATGAGGAACGTTAAACCCAGAGCAAGCAGAAACTCTATTAAACAAAATCTTTTGATTAATAATGACAAAAACAAAAATATGCCTAATAAGGATGAAGATGACAATAAGCCTTTGAAACCTAGGCTGAAACGTGTAACTCGTAAAATAACAAGGAAAAAGGAGTCTTTGAACAGAAAGGATATTTTTAACAAACCAAAAAAGAAAGTAATATCTGAAGTGGAAAAATCCAACAATGAAGTTAATGATGGCCATAAGGATAAGGTTGACATATCAGTTTCTAATCCAGAAAAAATTGAAACTGAAGAATTATCGTTCAATAACAATGAAAAACGAGTTAATCTTAGCAGCGATCCACAAAATACCCGAGAACATTCATCTGGCCGTGAAGGTTCGTACAATGGGCGAAGAGATAATGAGCAGCCAGGATGCAGTGGCCAAAACGGGAATTCACGAAATGTTTTTGCCCCAGCTCAAAATGTTCCTTTAAAACATTCAATAGCTAGATTGACTGCGAACTCGGAAACTCACGATAAATCTGTTCAGTTTCATCACCTGTTCCTTGTGCAACAAGAGTGCAATAACGTTAATCAGCATGTGCCCACCGGTCAACGTGTACTTTTTGAGAACGAAGCAATTGTAACTAAATTGGACAAACCGCCCTTACATTTTAGTCAAATGGAACCCGTACCTGGTTATAATATAAAATCAATTCCAGGAAATAGCTGTGGTTCTGTTCTTGAACAAAAAGGGGAGATTATGCAAGGATATAACCTGCAACCATACTTACCACATGTGCAACGACAAACTATACATTCTAAACAAAACCATAAACTTGGGTCTTTGCCTAGCCGTGACATTTACATGCATAGTGTAGAGCCACAGAGACATTCCACAAATCCTATACAAGAGCATGAGTCTTTCCCACGGCAAAGTTTGGAATGTAATATTCAAGTACAAAACTTAGAGTACATTCAAGGAAACAACTTAGAAGCTATGCAAGGACACGGGTTAGAAGCCCTTCAAAAGAGTAAATTAAACAAGCCGAGAAAAGGCCTCAATGATTGCATTGCTATGCTTAAAAATAAATTGGTAGATACAGACCCAAATACGTCGATTCATGTATCAGTACAGTGTGGTACAGATGACCCAATAGGTCCAGAGCCCGTACTTCCGCCTATTTTGGCAACAAGACGACCTAGCGATGAATTGTTTATGCATTCGGCACAACCATATTACAGACCATTTAAAACTTGTAAAAAATCGCCCCCAAAAAGTCATCCAATACTTCCCTACCTAGAAACTAACCTACCTAGAGATTCAATGTATTATGGGCTACATTTTGATCCTGATTTATGCAGAAATATTTCTGTTGAAAGACCACCAGTACAATGGCGACCGATAAATTATGATGCGATTACACCGAGGTATAATAGTATCAGAAAGGAGATACCTCGCCGTAGATCAGCTTCACAGACAGAAAACCTACTACTGGCACATCAGTTCTTAACAGTACCTCCAAACGATCCATTCATTCAATTTCAATCTGAACATTACAATCCATATCATTTACCACCGCATAAAACTTCTAAACCGCGTCAACGTAACGTTAGGCAAACAACACCTGTTAATGAAGTATCCAAGCTTAAAGTCATAGACATCTATACGGAACAAACAAGAAGGTCCCTGGATATGTATGAAAGTAATACACATTTTCATACTGAGCGTAGCAAAAAATCAATGAAGGCGTATGTCGAGAACAAGAAGAATCGTTCACGTTCAGATGCATCAAGAAAGTCTGTGGAAAGGCGTGAAACAATAATTCCAACTATCACAGAAGTTCCAAAATCTACGAACCATTCGAATGAAAAAAGCAGAAACAAAGCTATCGAAGCACCGCAAAATATCTCTAGTGAGTCTTTGGAACGGGAAGAGACTACCATTTATCCACAAGTTGTAAGAACACATGAAAGTAGTAATCTCCAAATTGATGTTAATATACCTCAGTTAGAACAAGAGAGTCAAGAAAATATGGATATAAATGTAGAGATACCTCTAAGTGTGTATACTGAATACACTAATATTCGGGATAATGACATTCCCCGGGCTCACTCTAATACCAAATCAGACGCTATGTTGCCTTTAGACTTATCTGGAAATTTAATCAAGACCCCAATTAAGCATCCTACTTATGCAACTGAACCGATATCCCCTTTGTTGTTACCTTCCGGCGCTGGATTCGAAAGCATACATTTACCGAATAAGTCTAAAGTAAGTGAAAATATAGTTGTAGACTTACGTATGAATGCTCTGCTCACCGATTCTTGCTCACCAATTTCCGAAATTCCTACCTCTGAACGTTCTGAAAAAGACTTAAGTGTGGCTAGTGGTTTAACTGCAGCTCATCAAAATACATATATTACTACAAATCTATCTCAGAATATAAATTTTGATAATTTGCTGCTAAGACTGAACACAGGGAAAACGCATATCGATAACTTTTCTAAAAAGAAATCTAAAAACAAAAAAAATAAAGATATTCAAGATATGTTGCCCACCGACTTATCTCACAAAAATAATGCAAATTATGAACAATCCACTTCTTCGACAGCAATACCTGATGTGACAGAAAATGACAATGTTAACTTGGTAAATGAACCTGAAAATCTATCTGGAAAATTAGGTGATGAGAAACATTCCAATTCTTTGTCAAATGCATCGACGACAGACATTCCTGTTATTCCGGGGTCAATATGTGAAAAGATGAGTGATCCAGAAAATAAGAGCACTTCACAACATACATCTAAATCATATTTCTGTGAATTTCCACTCGATCCGAGTCAAAATACCGTACATGATCCAACTTTGCGAATACCTGAATATAAAATAAAACAATGTGATGAAAGTAATAGCACAGAATCACGGACATCAATAATTGTCAGTACATGTGCGGAAATAAATACACAACCTCAAAATTCATATAATAGTGACCCTATATCGTACGAATTCCATACCGGTTCAATGATCTCTTCCATGAAAGCGCAAGAAAGCTTAACTTATTCACTATCAAACTCATCCTTTAATGTTGCTGTCACAGCTATTACTGAATGTATACCTGTATACAAATTATTAAATAATGGTTCAGCAACTCAATCCACGATAATTGAGAATACTAAACCAGTGTATACTTTATCTAACACGTGTATTTCACTGACAAAAAATGATGAGATTAAGATAGCTCCAACCTTCAATGATACTTTTTTAAGTACTCCTAGTACTACTACAACTAGTACTATTCCTGTTTATACATTAGCAGGCACAACTATTGTAACAACAATGAATTGTGGAGCATTACCTAATTCTGGGCATTCTATACCCTTTCCTCCACGTTGCTGTACATACTTACCTGAAATCGAAAACAATGCAGTTATAAACTATACGTATTCTAGTTCATCTAATACTTTTCAAGAAGAAAGACTAAACGATACTGATATGATGCGATACGATGATATGATTAGTGATATGTTTAACTATGAGCGGAATCTACAAGCTACGAGTGATTCTGAAACATTGCCAAAAGATGTAATGTCAGTATTAGGAATAATGCCCGTTGATCCTCGTTATCAATTATGCGATGTGCTGAACCAATATATGCCTTTTGCAAATACTTTATCAGTTTTGTCAGCATCAAATTCATTTTTCACTGATACTTTGTTGTCTCTCCCTATAAGATTATCTAAAGAATTGATAGTAGATGCCTCTACTGAAACGTTTGATATAAAACCCATGTTTTCACGAGCTTTAGAAGATTTATCGACTGAAACAAAGACAGAGGAGTGTAATTTTAATAAAAAAGTTATTGATTTGACTGACGTTGGAATTGCCCCTAAAGCTGATCTTGATGGTGAGGATGACGAAGAAGAAAAAACTACATTGTTAGCACAAGAAATTGCCGATTACGTAGCTCCTAAATTAACCTTACAAAAATCTAACGAAAATACGGCTAGCTTAAGAGCAGTCCGGATTAAGACGCCGTTAGAAAGGCAAAAGTCTAAGTTAGCAATGAGTCAGATGCAAAGCCCACCAGAAGCAGATAACCTTAGTATACAAGAGGGCGAAAATAGTGATACTGAAATGCTGACGTCATTAGACACTGACGTATCCTCAGATATTCAACTGTATGAAGTTAGTAGTTCTCAACAATCTAATGTAAGCGGCCAATCTATTATTTCTCCAAATAAGTTATCAAATCGGACCAATGGTATAGAGCACAAGGATTCTAAAAGTAAAATGGGTACAGAACAATATTTTAGCATGATCCATCTTTTAGAGCTAAAACAAAGCGATAATGAAAAAAAGGATCCTATGGTGACGCTTAATATGAATCGTATTGAAGATGATGATGATGATTCTGAAGATGACATTTCACTGGCCCTTATTGTTAAAAAGAAGCAACAAGAACAAAACTCATTACATAAATCATCGAGATTGAAAAATGCAGGGAAAAAGAAAAGATCAAATAACCTAAAGCACAAACACATCAATCGCCATGTAAGAAAACTAAGATTGATAGACACAGCGTCTTGTACTCGGGCAAGTGACACTATTATTTCTAATGATACAACCGTAAAAGAGATAGTTATACCAGACGCAGATCTAGAAAATGCCCAATTTAATATTATAGCCACTTGTTCCTTTACCAATTTGAATGATTCCAGTGCAAAGTCAAAACGTAAACATAAAAATAAGAGAAAGAAAAGTCGCCGTAACGTTGCGTCAATTAAAAAAGATACAGAACTAATGAAGGATGGTTTTCAGGAAACTGGTATTAATAAGGAAAATGACAAATATGAAGATGCTAACCACTTTTATTTTAATATCAAGAATTCAAAATTGGAATTTCTTGATCGAGGTAACACTTCAGTTGAAACTTGCACCGAGTTTTCAAGCAGGGAAATAAATGTTCAAGAAAATGAAGAATTCGCTTCTCACCAAAACAAAATAAACGATGTTGTGAAGGAAGTAGGACATGTCAGTGATAATGAAATGAATCCAAAAGTTATCAATGAAATAAATAAAGAGGAATATGAAAAATATGAAACCAAACCAACCACTTCACTTGTGGTATGTTCTCAGCCAAAAGTTAGCGTTGATCCATTAAATACATCTGAAGAATCATTTAGTAAACAATCTGAAATATTCAACACTTTATCAAATAGTATCGCAATATCCCAAAAACCTAATGTTGATACCAACATTGGATCAAATAATGATAGTACGATGATTGAAAAAACTACCGCCAATGTAGATGATTCTGAACTACGAAGACGAAGTAGACGTGGTATATCTTTTTACGCAGAAGGAAATGAACAAGGAGCTATTATTAATGTTGAGACACCTATAGAACAACGAGGTCCGTTAACAAAGAAACAATTAATATTTTCTAAACTCTTGTTAGACGAAGAAAATTTTATGAAAAATAGAGTTCAAACAGGTAACCCACCAGTGCCATTACGTTATGGCAGTATTGCCTATTCTTTTAATAAGAATAAATCTAATCAGAACACTTGTCAACCTGTTATTGTATCCAATGAAGAAAAAAACAAACCTATTAAACGAAAGAAATCTCCTCCGCCAAAGAAGTTCAAGAAAAAGAAATCTTTAGATACTCAAAACGTTGTTGAAGATTTGGACAAAAACGTTGTACCGCCTCTGATGAACGAGGAAAATTGCACAGAAAACTGTCAAGAGGACACATCAAATGTTACTAAAACAGAAGGAGCCGAAGATCTTAATTTAATCGTAACTGATATCACACACTTACAAAATAAATCTGATGTTGACAACAATAATGAACAAGTATCTCAAGAACACCAAAATCAATTATCAAGTGTTGAAAAACGAAAAATAGGCTCTTTAGTCAATAAACATGACGACAGCTCAAAACCAAAGAAGTCAAAAATAAATAATGTAAAAGATATAACCGCTGCACCACATCAAGATGAGATTGATTTGTTACCTACTAAGGATAACCGTTATGTTACAAATCCAGCAAGAAGAACGCGGTCTAAATCTGTTGTAGTAAAATCTTCTGGATCGATGTTGTACGATCCATATGACATTGAATTAGAAGACATGGGAGAAATCACAGAACCATTCCGAAAACAGAAGTTATCTGCTCTTAAAACCAGTTTTTCTAAGATGTGTGAAGAACACAAGGTTAAAACATTTTCTGAAAATAACAGCACAATTTTAGTCAAGAAGCCAGATATATTGTCCGATAATGCTACGTCGGTTACCAAAACTTTTAGTGATTCAGATGAATCATCTAAGAGTGACGTACCCTTAAAGAAGTATGTCGAAGAAAAAGAACGAAAAAAACTTCCGTCGACTCGAAACAGTAGCTCCAAAGCTAGCAACGATGTCAATGATCTTGTTGATTGTAGAGTAAGGATTGTAAAGCAAAGTAAGAAAAAGAACAAAAAAGTAAAAAGAATCAACACATTACATGATGATATTCTTAAAACAGATGCGGATGCCGAACACGAAACTCAAGAACAACTTCGGTCGGAACAATTTATGGAGAGCTTTGGTTTCTTTTCTGAACGTAAGCCTAGAAAATCAAACTTATTGGCAACTAAAAAGATATCCGAAACATTTCATAGTATTGCCAATGAATCTGATGATGCTTATTTTAAAAATAAAGACCGATCATCTAAGAAAACCTCTCGCAGTGAGAACCGGAAATATTTCGAAGAGGGTGAAATTTGCAAACTATCAGCGTTCTCAAATTCTCCAAAATCTACGCTAAAGCGATTAAAGAGACTTAGCGAAAATTTACGCTACTGTCATGTATGTAAGAAAGAATTTCGAAGACCAGATAATTTATTGCGGCATCAAATGACGTTATTGCATGTGTCCAGATTATCTGAATTGGAACTGAATGTGAAAACTATACTAGTGCCTGATGAACCTAATTATCTTGTTATTTTCAAACAGCATTTAGACAGATTAAGAATTCTACAAAACAAAATGAAAAACAAGAAACATTCGAAATCAAAGATTATTTTACCAACAATGCAACAGATTCTAGCTGACGTTCGTAGAACTGCTAAAGAACAGCAACTTGCTCGAAGAAGTCTCAGCAGAGATGAAGCGCTATTTATAGATTGCTGTGAGCTATTAAAAGATTCAAATAGCAATCAGTCTAGATCGCAAAGTATAAGAAGGCCTTTTCTCACTTGTTGTGCTAGTAGTTATGCTCTAGCTTGCGCTAGTGAAGCCGCTTACGGCAAGCAGTCGCCAAATAAAGCGCCTGACAACATTGATTATTCTGTTCCAAGTACATCTAGTATACCCAAAATGCCAGTTATATACGCGTCTACAAAACCAGGTGGAATGTCCAATTATGTGATGACGTCCAGTAAAGAAGCCAGTAGAGTCGATAATCATACTCAATCATCTAGCAAATCGGGACACACAGTTTCAAACGCAATTACTCAAACTTCTGATGAAGGAGTTAACATTGATGAGAAAAGCGATTGTAAGAGTGAAGGTGACGTGGACTCTGTAACAGCACAAAGTATTTTAAATAGTGAAGAAGTAAGAAACTTAGAAAATGATTTATTATCTGGTCTGAAAGAATCTGCATGTAAATTCCAGCCTATTTTAAATGAAGGAGCAGTAACTTCAAAAAATAACCAAGAGAACTTAAAAGTTGATTGTGGTTCTATTGCGACGAATAAAATTAATGCAGAAGTTAACAAGTCTTCAGAAAATGAAACTACTTTAAAGGCAAAGAAACGTACTGAAATGAAGGAAAAGAAAAATCTGGATATAATAGACATTGACATTTTTGAAGACAAATTTGACAAAATTAAGCGAAAATGCAGATCCCAAGCTGCGGCAGCTAAGCAAGTACAGACAATCACGGAACCAAGCATCAGGTAATGTTTTTATAAATCGAATTATTTTAGAATTCAATTTCCTATGTTTTATAAATTTTTACAATGGCAGCTTATAAAAATTGTGGGGTTATAATATAATTAATGTAAATGTTTCAATCTTTGTCCAAAAATCACTATTTGTTATCAATAACTTTGCGATAGCATATGCTTGTCTATCTATAATACCTTTAAATATTATATATATATATATCAAAATATCAAAACGGCTCAAACGATTTTCATGAAATTTAGTATGCATGGGGTTTTAGGGGCGAATCAACCTACCTAGCTAGGTTTCATTTTCAGAAAACTACGTTTCATCCGTGTTTTCAGGCATACAAAACCTGCTACAATAAAGCAGTTAGTTGCTCACTACTCAACAATATATTATTATATCAAGAGCAGTTATAAATAAATATAATTTCCAAAAAACACGATTTACCAAAAAAAAAATACCGAGCAAGGCTCAGTCATTCAGATACTGTATATTTTAAAGTAGTAATTACTAAATATATGAAAGTTAAAAATATGTAAGAATTTAAATTTATTGTCATAATTTTGTTACAGTCATAAAACTCGTAAAAAGTCGGAGAAGAAGAAAGGCAAAAAGGGTTCTAAAAAGAGTTATCAAAACACAGTGCTTACAAAAGGTGCTTTAAAAGGCTATGACAGTATTAAAGTTTCAATCCAAACATCTGATATCGATATGTCTGCCATTCCTCCACCAATTAATATTACTAAAAAGAAAAAAAGAAGCAGCTCAAAAAAGAAAAAGGAAAAAAGAATAATTGATGAACATTATAAGAGTGATGGTAATCGAACAAAAGAAAAGGAATCGTTACAAAATAATGTGGATGTGTATGAATTTATGGATAATGAAGAACCGGAAATTTTTGAACTTCGACCGTCTACGATTATGGAAAGATTTAGAAATATCAACAATAAAGTTATGCCTAGTTCTTCTAAAACTGAACCCAGTCGTGAAAAAGCTGAATCAATTGACAGTGTTTCGGATGGAGATGACTTCGTTTATATGTCTGATGCATATATTAGTGACGATGAAAGTAATGAAGGTAAAAAATCTCCCTTACCTTTAAAAAGAAAAGACGTGACGGAGAAAAACGCGGTTATGGATCGAATATTTAAGAATAATGCTGTTCGATCAGAAAAGAAGAGTGATCCTGAAAAATCTCCTATACCTGTGGTAAAACCCACAGCTGACCTTGATCAATTGTTTGATAGTTTACTAGAAGATGAACCTAATTCGTCAGCATTCACACAGGATAATGAGTCTCCCAAAGTGAATACTGCTCAAAAGAAACGAGTGTTTACACCTATTGAGTTATCGAAATATGATTTAAACCCACCTAAAAATAAAAGTTCACCTAAGAAATACAGAACCCCATCCCCTGCATTAAGTTCTGACAGTGCAGTTTCTAAAAAAATTTATACAGTTTCATCACAAGAATCATCTCCTAAAAGATCGTCAGGTAGCCGATTTGATACTGTATTACCTTCTGATTATGGCCCTTCAACATCGAAAAATTATGATGAGTTCAAACATTACGATAAATTTTCAAAGGATTCCGTACATTCACGGCATACTAAGTATGATATATTAAATACCAAATATGACAATCGTGCACATAAAAGTAATTTATTAAATGAGAATTTAAAATTGTCACTAAAAACTGATACATCATTATTTAAATCGTATCCTAAAATTAAATCAGGTAAAAGCAGGTCACCTTCAAGAAAAAAAGATAAGCTAGTAAGTCCACGTGCTGAGTACGACTATAGGGCTACTTATTATGATGAGGATGTTTTATCTGATGATGCCGGCGTAGCAAGGCAGCGTGCGCGACGGAAATGTACAGTCGGTAAACAGAACGTATTGGCTGAGACATGGAGTTCAGAATCAGAACCCGATGGCATACCACCTAGGCCGAACAGTGCCGAATCTGTAGTATTGAGTGTCTCTCGCAAAAAAAAGGGAAGAAAAAAAGAGGGGCAAATAAGTGGGACACGAAAAAGTAACAAACAGGTTTCGACAAAGAAACAAGATATTGAAAACAAAGGAACGAGTAGTAATCGCAACTTTGGGGTGTGTAATAGCGGGTCTGGGGCAGAGCGCTCTGGATGCAGCGGCGCCCCTGGCAGTGGCGCGTCCGCATATGGGCACGCATTGTCGCTGCCCGGGCCTTCCGGAGTGGCGCCGCGCCTCCACCACTCGCGCACCACCACGTCGTTCTGGGCGGATGGAGATGACGAGCAGGAGCATGTCCAGCAGCACGGGTGGATCGTCGGCGACAGTCATAAAAAACTGGTAACGATGTTAGCTCACGCTAAGGGCCGGAAGCGTAATAATGATGATAAATGTCAAATGATTGAATAAGGTTAGATTCTAGGATATCAATCTTGTAAATATGTTGTACATAATATTTTAGTTCTTTATAAATGTCGTACCTATGACATTTTGACCAGATAACCGTAGACACTATGAATTAATTCAGTTTGAGTTCTGTAAATACTGTATATCTTTTATAGCATATTTTAGTTGAAATTTTTAAAGGCCTGCATACTGTAAGGACTGATATTATTTAACATTTAACAGCCCTTGCAGCATATTGGCTGAATTTTCCGATTATTTAATTGGAAGTTTAAAATAGTCCTCTTGATATATATGATTATATATATTGTTTTAATAATTCGACTCTTAAAACTGAGACGGCAAGGAGCTTTTTTTGTGAACGCCTGATAGAGAGAGAGTGGCTATGGGTCCACAAGTATAAAATGACAGCTTACGGGTAGATAATGACTCGAGAGGTGGATTATATGTAATGTTTTAGGAAAATACTTTAAAGCACCTATGTATTTAGGTTGAACTTCGAGGAATGGGGATTAAATGTAAAAAAATAAATATATTACTCGTATCTACCTTCCCTTGTGGCGTTGTCGCCATCGAGGACTATTTATAATACATGCTTCCTAGATTTATGGGGTATTTTAATTTGCAATTCAAATAGAATTTTTTTTAAATGGTATAAATCGCTTCCAATTTTAATAATTAACAATATTTATATTTGAAAAGTTTCGTTCAAGTTCTTTGTGCAGTAATTCAGTGATTACTTGAAAGTTTCTTAGAGAAAATTGTTATATTTTATTTTATTTTTGACGACTTTGAAAATGATTAATTTTTGTTAAATATGTATATATATAATATCTTAATTATACACAAATATTAACTGCTATTAAGATACTTTTTTTAATATTAGCAAATTTACTTTAATAGTATACCTACATGCTTTAATTTTAAATGAATGGTATAACTGAATGTATAGGTTTTTAAAAATCTGTCGTAAGTACCCAATGAGAGTACTTGACGTATAACTTCTTATTGTTGCACAATTCTTACCTATTTGAACAGCGTCTAAATAAGTGCAGTGCAATTAATAGAACTGTAATGTAGTGACCACTATTTTATAATTATGTGCCGAACTACACGCTAGTTATATTTATTCCTGAATTGAAATCACCGAATCTTATAATTAATAAATTCTTGTATGTAGTTGCATGACATTATATTATTATTATTATTACATATTCTCTCTATGAATATTAGCGCCAAGTAAGATGTAAAAGTACATTGTGTAAGTAAAATTTGCAGTATATAAATGTATTCGTGAAAAGTAAGGTCGATTTTATTGTCTAGAACTAGATGCCCCTCTACTCTTTCTATAGCTGAATATTCTTTTGTGTAATAAATACTAAATTGAGAGGACAGTTTCGATATGTTTTTGGTAAACGAATGTTTTGTAGATTGTGTTCCTTGCATAATACTAGATGATCGTTTCGTATAGATTTAATGATTATGCATTTTGTTATATAAATTAAACTGAAATGGATCGGGCCTTTTGTATGTTCACCTAGTAGAAGCTTGTTTTGTAGTGTTCGTACGGGGCTGGTAACTTCGGAGTCGTCGACTTTTAGAAGTTTCGCGTTTGATTTAATACCTTTTGTTATCTATTTTTATTAACTTTAGATACTTATTTTGAGAAGTCAATTTTACAGAGGAATTTAATGGTTTAGTTGTTTTATCTAGTCCAGTAAAGGAAACGTAAACTCCATTATCAGCCCTCGGAACTTGTGATCTTTTTTTCCAATATATTAATAAAGAAGACTTATTTTCAAAGTTTACACAATTGATGAATATCTTGTGTGCATTGATTTAACTGAATGTTTAATGAATGTGAAAGTAAATAATTTTAATTCTTGAATAAAGCTCAATGTTAAAAAACATAAGTGTATTTTATTTCAAACTACCTTCCTCTAATAAAAATATCTTAATTTTAGGATTACCTATTTTTAGGATTGCACTGTAAATAACTAACACACCTAACATAATACGAGTATATTATGTAATTTTAATTTTAATCATTTTAGTACCTACCTACACTTGTAGTACACCCGACAAGTAACTACCTAAATTGACAAAAACAACAAATTAATTATCTATTCATCAATAATATAAAAACAGAAGTATAAATTTGTAGTAGAAGCCTTTATCACTAAAGCGGCAGCGATCTCTTCCAGAAAACTTTAAATTTTATTAAAGACCAAAAATATTGTGATAAAATATGGCATAGGTAGTAGGTACATTTTAAAATGTTTGTAGGTATAATATCTTATTAGAAACTTAAGTTTTTGAGGTTGTTTGATATATTCATATAAGAAGCCTCCGACGTTAAAACAATGCATAATAGACTGAATATATGACTTATTTTATAATATGTATCATATTATAGAAATAAGTCCTATAATAGAATAGAATACAGTACCTACTTAGTAGAATTCTTCTATTGCATAAATTAAACATGATTCCATAAGACATGAATCCAAATTAATTTTTGAAATTTATTAATATATCAAGTAACAACACACACGTCATATATGAGAAACAATATTAACTTATTTTTTAGAGTACAATATAACAAGCAGTATAATATAGGTATCTATCTATACACAGTGGCACAATAAATTAACCGTGTTCTTTCATAGTATGGACTCCACACCTTCATCTTTGATGCTATTGTACGTGCCATAGGTATCTATCTACTAGGTGTGTGTTTACATCAAATAATCCTAGCGGTGACTATTATTTATTTTGTCAAGTTACACTAATGGTGCTAAGATGTGCTATCGACATAAATTGAAATGTATCCTATAGGTACATATAGGTAATTCGAAAATTAAAGAGAGCAACGGGTTATTGTGCTTTGTGCCACTGTGTATACTATACATACAGTACGATGTCTAGGTAGGTATCGATACAACCGTAAGTTATTTCGTAAAGAAATTACAAAGCTCAATAATTATCATATCAGCCAATTACTTAAGTTGAGTTGTAGAATGTTCCGGCGTCGTAGAGAGAACACTATCCTTATTTTTCTTCACCAAAGAGTACCTAACTACAATGGCTATTCCCAGGACTAGCACGACGCAACTCAGAGCAATTGCGATTGGCAGAAGAATGTTAATCAAATGTAGGGAATGGAGGAGTTTATTACTTATTTCATCTACGTATTCTTCTGGGAGGAGCATGGACTGAAAACACAAAAAATATAATATTTATCATGTACCTAAGTACTTAATCAAAATTTTAATACTAGATACTTCTACCTACTTCTTTCATAACAATTTATTAAAAACACTATTCAGTGCCTGTTTTGCGTTCATAGCAAAGCTACACTGCATTCATTATAAGTTACCAAAGTATACTGTGCGTATTAGGTAAGGTACATCATTGTAGGTACTTGAATGCTAGAGCGAGCAGATAGGAGATCTTAATATTGCCTCCCCGCTAGCATTATATTACTCCGAAGCGCGCGGTGAAGCACTTGCAAGTTGCACTCCATCGTAAGATTCGCAAGGCACCATAATTAGTAACTTATTACATCAAGCTTCCATATAGGTACTTTTACGACTTTCATATAGGAAAAGACCTATTGTTAAGTATATCCAAATACTTAGTACATTATAAACTAAGTAGGTATAACACTACTTTAGTCATGTTACGTACCTCTTCAATCCAAAATATAGGCATCAAAGTGGTGCGAAGATTCTGAGTAGCTGCTATCGACGTCACCGGCCGCTGGAACACGTTGAACTGAGCTCTTTTTGCTGCCCTTACAACTGTGCCCGTAAGCTGAAAGTAATTATAAGTAAATACACAGAGATATACAAGGTATAATTTACCCTGGAAGGTTCCGGCGTCCTCGCAACTCGCCGTAAACCAAGCCAGTTCTTGTGTTTCCATTGACATGATCAATGTGGTGTGGTTACCGGAGATAATAAATACTATTTCAGGCTATCAGGAGTAGTAACAGTACGGCAAAATTCCTATCTTATTTGAAATAGATGTGGATATGCATGTTTTGCAACAATCACTTTGCTACACATTTAATAAAAAACTGCCTCAGGTTTGTATATTTAAGAGTTAATGAATATCCTTTTATTTATATAAAAAGTTCATCAAAATTAAAATTAAGTTATTTTAATAGGGTTTCTTTTATTTCGTAGTTGAAAATTTTTTGTACTTACTGGTTCCAAATCCATAAACAATCTATGGTCTTCCACAGTCGGAGTCATGCCAAGAAGACCGTTTCTGTACCTGAAGTCAGCGTATAGGAAGTGAGGGTATGAGAGAACCATGAAAGTGCCTGTAATAAAAAGAAATAAAAATTGTTATAATTTATTCAACAAAAAAAAAACAAACCAACTTTTACAGCTGTTCACGGAAGAATCCATAAAAATATTTTTTAACAAAGATGTTTGTTGAGCAAGTTCCTACGGATCAGGTACTATTTGCGTTCTTACGAGTCCTACGCAGCCGTCCTATTTTTAAAAGCTCTAGAAAAAAGAGAATTGAAGACAAAAAGTTTATTTGTTTGTGAACTTTTTTCGCAATTTTCCTTCGGTAGGTACATGTTATTACTGCGTATTTATTGAAATACGCTTGGACTGACCTTTTTATACCTTCCAGAACTTTCAGCCTCTAACGGAGTAACAAGTATTAAATTAAAACTTACGTATTTTAATAGGGATGTTAAAATATGCTTAAGAAATCAAGAAAGTTAAATTTTACCAAGTGTACACAAATAGTTTGGCAAATAGGTACTACATTTGTATTACATTTGTATTTACTCAACGTTATATTTTAATAAACAGGAAGTGTCATTACATTGTAAGGTTTTTTGAAAACTCTTCAAGCTTAATCAATTTATAATAAGTATAATACCATATAGTTTATAATAAGTATACTAAAATATAAATAAATTTAAACTATAAAAACATTCATCAATTAGCAATTTTTTAATTTTAAATTTATTTACTGTCATATTCGTGTAATAATTTATTATGTCGTATTTTTAGGTCGACTAGTACTACACACACATGTTGCCTTGTCTGTCAATATAAAATAAATGCTATTTTTTACGCTTCGAGATATAATGAATTTTTCGTGCTAGACTGTCACATTATTCTAAAAATCATAAAAGTCATGGTTTCTTCTTACCTACATCATTCCTCTTCGCTATTTAGGGCTAATGCAG